>APFE031218886.1:1381-57536 GCA_000404065.3 Pinus taeda
ACTTGAAGGAGATCTGTAGAACAATGGGAAAGAAGCTAAAGAAGAAAGCACCTCAGAAGAAGAAGACATCTCAGAGGAACTATGACAGCGAGAGAATTGATTGGGGGAATATGTGGAAGCAACACTTTAGATTCAGAATCACCTCAGAAGGAATATGAACAAGCAAAAGAACTATCAAGTATGAATTTGTTATCCTCTGGTGATACAATTCTCCATCCATTTGAAGATGATGAAAGTGATAGCGAAACAACTGAATTTTCTCTTATGGGTGAGAAAGAAACATATCAAATAGAGGCATAATTTAAAAGGCTTACAAAGAAAATTAGAGATCAACAAAATCTATTGGACAAAAGAGAATATGCCTCCAACGAACAAATTACCAAACTAAAAGCTCAACTAGAGGAAAGAAACAAGGTAAGGAAGCAATTCAAGGAAAAGGAAGACCAATGTCAAAAGCTACAAGATGAAGTGACTTCATTAAGAAATGAAGTAAATGAAAGGAGCACAACAATCAAGAAACTCAGAGAAAGATCCAGTTACTATGAAAGTCTTAAAGCTAAGGTCCTCTCGCTAAAAGAAGATCTTGAAGAATCAAATAAGCAGAATAAATAACTACTCCAAGCTCTTGAAAAAGAAGAAAACGAAGTTCTTGAATTAAGACATCAGTTGAAATAAGCAAGAAAAACTGAAGGAATCATGAAGAAGCAGTATCTTGAAAAGGAAAAGCAACATCAGGTTGAGGTAAATATTCTATATGATAAATTGGAAGAAAAGGATAAGCTCTTATGATTTCAAGATAGTACTAAGATCTTGGATGATATTCTTAGTAGTCAAAGGTCTCCTGCTATCAGAACTAGTCTTGGTTTTCATGAATCTATTGAAGATGAATCTAGTTCACATAGTAAGACAAGGAACTCTAACACAAAATATGAATTCCTCAACAAGGAGATAAGGAATGCTCAATCCCATCAACAACCAAGGAAAGAAAATATTCAAAGAAAATCTTTTACTCCTAACTATGGAAGTGATAGTCAGTCAATTCCTCAAATGAATAATGTTGAATGTTATGTATGTCATAATTTTGGACATGTTGCAGCCAGATGCAGAAGAAGAACGGTTCAAGACGATCACACAGATAGATCATCACGTTCCAAGTACTTTAAGGGATATTGTTTTACTTGCAATATGTTTGGTCACAAAGCCATTGACTGCTATAGAAGGAATATGAAACATATGAGATGTTATGCATGTAACAATCTTGGACATATAGCAAAGGAATGCAAGAACAAAGTATGGGCACCATACCAAAAGGAGAAAACATCATCACACTTAAAGATATGAAAGAAGAAGGAAGTACAGTAAGAAAGATGTGGCACAACACAATGTACGAACATAATAGACTTAGAGGGAGCTGAAAGTGTGAAACTTCAGTCTTCTAAATCTCATACACAATTTTCATGAAGAGAAGTTGCATATATAAGCAAGTTAGATGTTGTACAGTCACGTATATGTTAGTTTGAGGTGGGACAAGCTCGGGAAAAAGGGTTTGATATGATTCAGTCCATTATTTGCTTTGTTTGATAATGGTTACAATCTGATGATGATGTGTGGAAATGTCTTGATGCTCATAAGATGTTTAGAAGTGTTTTGATCCTAACTTGATGATGATTATGCCTTGATACTTCTTGCTGATATATGCATAATCAGATCTAATAGTAAACAAATGGCACAAGTTCATGGGGAGCATATGCTTTGAATAATGCATTGTTGGCATTATGGTTAGAAGTCCTTGGTGATGATGCTTATATGGCTAAGTGATACATCTTGGTATGATATGGTTATGAGTTGTCCATGGCAAAATCTCATATGATTCTTGGGGTTACATAGTTGGGTTCAGATCAGAATTATGGTTGATTCTCTGATGATGCATATATGTTACTTACATGGTAATCTCCATAAGGATAAGGAGAAGTACAAAGATTGAATACACAACTTCATTACTTGATGATGAGTCACTCTGTTGTCCTCATATGCATAAAGATCATGATGCAAGATTCCTATAGTTCTTATTAAGAAGTCTTGACAAAATATCTTGAGCTCAAGGTTTGCTAGATACATAGTGATATATACAATATGCTAGATACATGAAGTTGCATTGTTGGTTGGCCAAGATAATGGAGTTATTGCAGATCACATGAAGACATAACTATTTGAAGACACGATCATGATGAGTTCTTACCTATATAATGATAGCTTGATACTCACATATGTTGATTGATGCTTGCTCCTGAGTAATGATTCTTGGATGGTATAAAAGATCATGCAGATCTTGATGATGATGTGATGACTATGATTTTTTTCACATATGATATAATGTGAATGATTTTGTATGACATATGCAGAATTGATTCATGGAAGGTTATGACAATGCTCAAGAACAAGAGGATGAATTGATGCAGACATACCTTGTCACAGGTTGATGTTATCTGCACTAATGGACATATACAGGTTGCTGGTCTAGATGCTATTGACAGATGCTTTTGGAGTAGATCATACATTGTGTATGATAGTTACTGATGATTATCATGGTCTTGTTTAGCTATTTTGTCTCTATTATAAATGGCATGTATATCATTCAATGTAAACGTCATATCAAGACCCATGACGTAATAGTGTGTCTTTGTCTATTGTAGTCATTTGTTGAATCCCTTTTGGTCATATGATGTAATTTCTAACCCCACTATGCCTGGGATGGATGATGTAATGTTCTTGTTTTATCATGTATAAGATTTTGGTGTATCCCCACTTGAATGGTTGGATGAGTCAAGTGTATCCCCACTTGATTGGGAAACTAATGTATGTATGAGTCATTGGTGATAGGAAGGTCATACTCACTTGGTTGAGTTGTAGAGCCGTGTTATTCTCTTGAAAATTATTTTTGCAGACTTGGCATGTGCTCAGCCGGAGCATGGACAGATTGGTACATCTTGGCATATACAAATAGGGAGCTCAATCAGACATTTCAACAGGTACTCAGGGGGAGTATGGACAGCAGAATGCATATCAAGGAAGAGAATATCTTGGTCTTCCCTTTTCCCTTGATGTCAAAGGGGGAGAGTGGCTTGATGTTGTTGTTGCCATCAAGTCCAAAGGGGGAGATTACTGGCATTATGATGAATATGTTGTACTTGATGGAAACGCTCTTGTAGCAAAACAACTCACTTATACATAGTAACTAGATGAATATTCAGAAGAGATATCAGATGTGACATTAATACATGGTAGTTGTGTTAACAGATGTGATGTAGGGAAGCTCAAAAGAAATGATAGTTCATATTATAGTAAGTTAACATTATGATACACATGCTATCCTTGATAATGAAGATCAAAGTACTACAGGTTAATAGTATTGAATCACAGTTTAGGCTCACAGAATGAAAGAAAAGGAGTTATATGCAAGTTTACCTTCACCAAGCTGCGTATATATGTAGGTTCATTGGGTAGAAGATGCGTATGTGTATACACGCACTTTCACGCACGAAAAAGCGTGTACATATTGAAAACTAAGTTTTTGGTTCCATGATATTTGGACCATGGTAATTTGGTATTGGTCCATGGTATTTGGTCTGAGGAATTGACCCCAGGTATTTAGACGAAGATATTGGTTCTAAGTGGTTTTGGACCATGGTATTGAGTAAGGCCTACGACTATAAAAGGAGGAGAAGATCATTAGGCAAAGGCACTTAGAAAGTCTCAAATATATGATGTAATGTGAGCTATAGTATGCAGGTTATGGGTTTATGATGCTTTACTTGATCTGAGCCAAGGAGGAATCTCAACAGTTGATGGAGGACAACATCTAATGATGGATCGAGATCTTATGGCTTGGAATGAATCATCTCTATATGTTTTGATCATGCTTATTGTAGATCTGTATACTAACACATGTAATGTTCTGTAAATATTATGATCTGGGTATAGCTCAAGTTTGGAATAGTTGCAAATCATGAATGATTATTTACAGATGTATACACTGGTCGACTATGATAAAAGTTCGCACATACGCAAGTTAGATACATCTAAATAGCATATACCATATAAGATATGATATTTGAAGTTATAGGTGGTTCTGGTTGTTGATGAAAAGTTCCGAGTTCTGGTGACTATTTACTGGTGTCAGTATTCTGCATATTCAGATTGATTGACTGTGTTTAGCTTCAGTGTTGATGGATGAGATCTAACAATGGATCAGGATCATAATGACTTGTCTTTATGTGATTTGATGCACTATATCTAGTTGGAAACACATGTATTATCCTTGTATGTGTAATGATCTAGGTATGTTTGAAGTCAGGAAGCGCAACGAAGTTATAAGTAAGTATTTGATGATATATACGCTGGTTCGCCTTGGTGAAGTTGCGTATACACGCTACTTAGGCTCTTCCAAGTAGCGTATGTACTCTGATGCATGATATTTGATGTTACAGTTAGTTCTGAACATTGCTGCAGAGTTTTGTGTTCTTCTCTGTGTTCTGGTGACTGCATTTTGTTGACAAGGTTTCAGTGATTCAGTATTGGGTTATTCAGAGATGGATGATGCAAGTGGTGATTGATTTTGTGCTTCAATGATATTGATGGGTCCAGTATGAAAATTGGATGAAACTTGGGCTTCAGATTATGACTTTTTGTTCCATGAGTAGCTAGTTTGAAAATTTATGAAATGTGGTACCTAGAGGAAGAAAGAGAAGCTGAAGAAAGAGAAGGTTGGAGCCTTCTGTAGGTTAGCACCTACGTACTAGTACATCAACTAGTACAAAAGCTAAGGGGGTTGTAACTCCCTTCCAGGAGAAGCTAGAGAATGAGAGAAGGTTGTATCCTTCTACAGGTAGAAGCCTGCGTACTAGTATAAGACTGCTCCAGTATAGAAATATTGTAAAAAGAAGTTTCTTATTAAAGAAAGATAGAGACGAATTGTAGCAGGTGGTTTTCACCCACATTGGGTTTCCACCTTACATCATGGTGTTCATGTATGTTTCTTGTGTGTGATGATCTGTTCCATTTTACTGCACTTGTTTATATTCATATGGTTAATGAAGTTCTGATGCACTTTTTAATGATCAACTTTTAATGGATTAACTAAATCATAAGTTTACTAGATATACGCTAGTTGCATTAAACATAGTTGTGTGTACACATAGGTTCCCTTAACAGAAGTGGCATATATAAATCTAAGTATGGAAATGAAAAAGTTATTGATTTGATAATACTAATTCACCCCCACCTCCCAGTATTATTTCCATCAAGACTGAGTAGACTGTGCACTAGACTGTGTGAAAAGAGATGTCTCTCCAACTACATCAAACGCTTTTTTTGTGACTCATTAGTTGCACTAACCTTCAATGATATCTTAGGCCTCCTCTTTCATTGCAAAATTCTAAAAGACTTTACTTGATGCTTCTTCTGTAGGGGGTGACTTTTCTTCCCTTCCTCGTTTGGTTGTCTTTTGTTGTGCAAGTGGAGTTTCTATATTTGAAGTAGAGACTGCCTTTTATTTAGCTTCTTGTAGACAATTTTCCTTCCATTCTAACAGATTTTTATGTTGTTCAATCTCAAACCCAACTGTGTGATGATATGGAGTAAATTTATTTTCTACTCTGAGTTTTGAAATCACTCCCATTGGGTCATAAGACCAACTAAAGTTCAGGGCAAACTTCATCTCTTTCAATAACCTGTCTACTTCTTCTCCTACTACTCTAGTGTTACATATGAATGGACCAACTTGACCTTTTAGCTTAAACTATGATTTCTTCTTTGCGACCACAAAATTCACTTCATCTGCATTGAGCCTCTACCTAATATATTCTAATGCAAAAATTCTCATAGGGAGGTACCTAGGTAGTTCATAAGGTGGAAGATCATAGCTAAAGACTCTGATATTTGTATAATTTGGCAAAGATACCAATGTCCTATTGTGGCTTGATCAACTAGCTGCAAGACTTTTAAAATTTCATTACTAATCCTTGGTTTTGGAGTACTCCTCAGAAGATAATGGCTGGATGATCAAGCAATTCTATGAATTGTTTATATGAAAATTCTTCTTTCTCCTTCATTCCCATAGAAGTCCAAAAGATAACTGATTGTTGGTTCCCTTCTTCATCTAGCTTCTACAAAGTGAATGGAAACTTGTCTCCCTAAAAGTAGATAAAAAGATATACAAGTACTGAAGCATACTTGAATACTTCTTCAGTATTGAAGTGGACAATTTGTTCTTGAATGGCCTCAACTTGAAATTGACTAAAGTTAAAAAGAACATTGGGTTTGGAACCAACAGAAAAGATAGAAAAGAAACCAATGATGGCTTCATCTACATATTGATCAGAATAGTAACCAAGGATATAAGAGAGAATGGTGGTAATTTTCTTGGTTCTGTCTGGGAATATAAATGAATCATAGGGAGGGTTTCTTTTAGGCATAGGGCCATCTACAACTAGGAAAATTTCTATGGTTTGATCTCTTTTAGTGAAATCCATCTTCTAATAGGCTTCTATTAGACTTTCATGAGAAAAATGACTGGTTGGCACAATAGTTGGGGCCTGCAACATTTGGTCAATGGACTGGGCATTGATGGAGCATGGGATTTCTCCTGTAGGTGAGATAATAGCTCTTTGAGTGAGGTAATAAGCTACATGGCATTTTCTGACAAACTCAAGTGCTCTGTGGGTCTGAGGGAAAATGTAATGAGGAAGATGGGAGTCCCAAAGTCCAATTTTGTCAGTTCGATCAACGAATTGGTCCTCCATCCAACAATACATCTCAAACAAGTCATGTTGGGACAAGGACTCATGGATTTTGTAGTCTCTATCAACCAATGGAGTATGATGGAAATCAACTCATGGATGAATGAGAGGATTTTGGGCTTCTCCAACTTCCTTCCCCTTAGGAGGCATTTTGTTGCTTGAATTACAAACTGAAGGTGACAGAAATGGGAAGGATTTGGCTAAAACATAGTGATAATAGAAAAAAAATGTAATTTAAATAAATTGAGTGAACCTGGATGCCATCTTGTTTGTGAACATGACAAAAAATTGGCTTGAATGGTGAATTAGTCGATTTGACTATAAGATGCAAGTATCCAGTGATCAATTGAGTTATAGGAATACACTGTTTAATAGTTTTTATGAAAGAACATGGTTTATAAGGAATAAAATGGAGCGTGTCTGTAAATTAATGGCTAAATTTTTATTAATTCTCCAACAGGACTGAGAAGCAATTTGATGGAATAGTCCTTTACAGAGGTGGTGAATTAAATGAATAACAGGGACACACGCAGAAGATTGGTCCATGTAGGGTGATGGGACAAAGGAAGTGATGGGTTGTTGTCATAGATGATGACGTGGGAGTGACAGTGATGGAGGAGATAGAAAAACCATGTTTGGGAGTGATTTCAGGTAGTAGGTGGTTTGGGATTTTAAGTCCCGAATAACTAGGAGTGGGGTTTGGCAGTTTCGAAGGGCGGTTTCTAAAACTGGCAACTTCAGAACCCCCCTTCGCTGATAACATCCAGACAGCAAGGGAGGGACAAGGAGTAATGTTGGCCATTAGATCAGAGGGAGATGTGTGGGATGAAAATAAAATTGAAGGGGTTAATTGAAGTGAGGCTGAAGGTGATGGTGGGGTTGAAAAGATATGATGGATGTGACAAGTGTGGGGTCCAAAGGGAATCAATGGATAAAGTTGAATAACATTGAGGTTTAGAAAATAATGGTTAATTAAAACCATTCTTTATATGCACATATATCCAATGATTTGACTTAGGATAAAAATCCTGTCATGCTCCAATTTTATTTCATTTCTCTACCTACCCTTAACTCTCCTAACATTTTTTGCAATCTTAGTCACCTGAGTGCATTTAGACTAGAAACGCAACATTTTCCTTTTAATTATTAATCTAATTTTGTCCAGCCAATTTTACTTGCTACCTATTAAAAAACAATTTAAATCTAATCCAATCATGACTAAACTTTATGATTGGATTGTATGAACTAGTCTGGCATTTAAACAATTTGCACACAACTTTATTTGAAAAAATAAAATTGACTACGAGTAGTGGAATTTGAATGTGCACTTTCAGAACTTATTATTTTTACTTTTATTTTTAACCTAACATTTTATTTTTTTCCTTCCTTTTTTGGGGCATCTATACTAACATGTTATTTGATATGGTCTTATTCATCAAAATATTCCTAACATTTTATTTCTTTATTCTTTTTGTCCATATCATAACTTATCATTTTCTTAAAATATATTTTATTTTTTGCTAACTTACCAAAATAAAAAAAATGCTACAACAACACCTTCCATATCTTCGTACCTGGAACATCTTTGTACCTAGAACATCATACCATGAGTAGGACACCCAAGAACATTTCGTCATGCCCTAGCATAACATAGAACTCCCCTATCATTTGTTGGCATGCCCTCTAGTCCCTAACATGCCTTGGAGTGCCTTGGCATAATATTGCATTGACAAACATTAACACTTGGCACACATTGGCACTTGGCATGTATTGGGACATATTATTATTGTTCCTAGCATGCCCATTTTGAAAAGGATAAATTCTCAACTCATTAACCCTCTTATGTGTTCATTTCCTTACATTTTAGCTTGGTTAGTCCTTTTATTACCTTGAAAGTCCTTGACGCATATTGGTATACGCTGGTACCTTGCACATCCTAACATGTCTTAGCACCTGACATGCCTTGGCACTATTTGGCACATGTTAGCACACCCCGGAACTACCTAACACACTCTAGCACTTCTTGACATGCCTTGATATTCCCTGGCATGCCTTACCCATTCTTAGCATACCTTGTCACTCCCTCTGCGACATGACAACTAGCACTGATTGACACTCCCCGATACACTCCCTCCTAACACATCCTTGCACGCGTTGGAACATCTTGTCCGCATGTTTCCCTAACATTCTGACATTCCTTAGCACTGCCAAGCATTTTTTGACTTTCCCTAACACAAGCATTCTTTTCTACTCCCTAACATGCCCTAGCACTATAAGATGCCTTATCACTATCTATCATACCTTGTCACTCCTCCTTAGCACAACTAAAACTCATTGACACTACCTGTGGCACACTCTTATTCATTCATTTGCATGCATTTGAAACTAGTGCTCACTTGCATTTCACTGGAACTTCATATCAATCCTTGGCATGTATTAGCACACCCTAGCACCTGACACATCTTGGTGTGTTTCCCTAACCTCTAGCGTGCCTTAACAATGTCTAACTTTTAATCATTCATTTGCATGCATTATTTTGACCTAGTTCTCCCTTGTGTTTCCCTAGCACTCCATAGCACGTGTTGGCACACCTTGGCACTTGGCACATGTTAGCCACATACCACTCTGGCATGCTAGCATGACTTAGAAATGCCTAGCATACCATGGCACTCCCTCCTTAGCACAAATGGAACTCACTAACACTCCTTGTCACACACACTTATTCATTCATTTCCATTCATTTTGACCTAGTTCTTCCTTGTGTTTCCATGACACTCCTTAACGCTCAGCACACATTGGAACACCTTGGCACTTAGCACATATTGGTATGCTTCCCTAACACTCTATCATGCCTTGGAACTATCTAACATATCTTTTCACTCCCTCCTTAGCACACTTGGGACTCATTGACACTTCATTTCCATCAATTTGAAACTTGTGATCCGTTGTGTTTCCCTGACACTTGATCCTAACACTCCCTAGCATGTGTTCACACCACACCCTAGCACTTGACACATCCTATCAAGCCTTAGCACTTGGCACGTCTTGGCATGCCTAACATGCCTTGGAACTCTATAGGATGTGTTACTACTTCCTAACATTCCCTGACACACCTTAGCATTTTTTGGCCATGCCCTCATAGACAACCTTACTCTTTTTGCGACTTGGGAACCCAAACAAGGCATTGAAAAAATAGTGTTGTGCCCAACCGAAAGTCTCCCTTTGCTTGAAACTGTTTTGTCTAGCCCCTTATCGCAACCATATGATTACCTCCTACAATTCCTATTATGAACATCTCCTAGTACACTTCATCCTTGGGACACCTATAATTCATTGACAATCCTTGGTACACACTTGTATTCGTTCATTTCCATGCATTTTGACCTAGTTCTCCCTTGTGATGCATTGTCACTCCCTAACTCTCCTTGGTATGCATTGACACTGTCTGGCATGTGTTATCATGCCTTTTCATTCCTTGGGATTCCTTTTCATTCATTAGCATGCCCTGGCTCTCCTTAGCTATCATGCCCTCACAACTACCCTTACTTTTTTTCGGACTTGGGAACCCATCCATGTCCTTCCTCGACTACAACAACTTGACCAAGTTACAGTTACTACAACTAGATTATGTCTTGTTGACCTAAGAACTGACTATAACTCATCTTAGGCTACTCATGTCCAATTTTAGCTTATCACACTTAAAAAGTTACAAGTTACCAAGTCAAGGTTCACATCATTATCCAACCTTTGCAACTATCAGTTTTCACTTATATCTCATCGGGGAAGTAGCTTTCATCGATGAATGGTTACACAACAAAGACCCTATGAGCCAATCATTCATGTCATTGATGTGGTTCCCACACAAAAACAAATGTTCAATGGTTTATCATATCCAAACACTCTATAATGGGTTTCATTCTATTGTCGAAGCCTATAAGTAGGGGAAGAATTATATTCTACCAAAGGAAATGGCCATCTACACTAGTTGTAGGCTTTTTCCTACTCTAGGTAATCCTTAAGAGTTAGTGCCCATGGATTTTATGTCATTCTTTTCATCAGTGGAGCATGGTAATGAATGTGTTTTCGTTGTTGTTGATCACTTCCTTAGGATGTGAATTTTGACACCCTGTAAGAAGAGTGTCACAACAAAATCCACTCATAAGCTCTTCTTCAACCATATTTTGGTTCATTTTAGGTTTCCAAAGACCATATTTCCTGATAGTTGTTTCTTTAGTATTTTCTGGTTTAACCCTTGGTCCATGATGTACATCATGTTTGACCAGATCCATTACCTTCCATCCCTAGATCGATAAATGAAAAGTAGTCAATATGATTATTCTAGATGTCCTTAGAATATACAATTGTGAGAATCCACATACACATGTTGAAAGCCTTCCATATTTTCAATAGAAATTCGACATAGCTATTCATATTTCTATTAGCCACAACCCTTTTCAGGTGCTTCGGGTCCCAACAATTGGCACAAATTAATGTAGCTATATTCATGGAATAGCACATGAAGATACCTCCCATGATTGAAACGAGGTAAGCAAAGAAACCAATTTTGAGGAACGTATCCAACAAATTCAACAATGAGTTCATGATATTTTGTAGAAAGATGCCAACTCCAAGTACAAGTAGATACACAATCCATTGGGTTTCACATAAGTTTAAGGTTGGTGCCAAGTTATGGTTAGACTCGCATTAAGAGAAATTAAAAAAATCCCATAAGAAGCTCCTACCAGTTTAATATGATCCTTACACCGTCACCAAGTCTGTGGGTGAGAATTCTTTTGAGGATAGTCATTGGATGATTTATATTACTTCAAAGATATATGTTAGGATGATTTATGCTTGATGGGTGCATGTCTAGAAAGAGTTCCTTTAAGAGAACGAAAAATATGATTGCACCATGATTACTAACATATATAATTTGGATATTCTACTTGAATGATATTAGGTAACTACACAAGATATTTTAATAATGACATTTTTAGGGTTTGTTTTATATCAAAGTATGTGTATCATTATGTTTTTTTTTCCAAAGCATTTACATATGACTAAATTTTTTAAATAGTGCATTCCTCTAATATTATTTCTGTTACATTCTCCTAGGTTATAATTCAAAACATCATAGATACTAAAAATCATGAAAATCTTATCTTTTGCTCTAAATAGCTATAACTTCCAATTGTTCTACTCCTAATATTCAACTTGCACTATTGTTAAAACTACTTCCTCTAATTCCTATTGTTCCTCCATAAGTAAGCTAACTACTAGGGGAACTTGAACCATTATTAACAAGCTAGTGTAGTGTTACCTAATTGTATTTAAGAAGCACAAGGGGTGGGTTTGGTACAAGGCCAACGTTGCTAATTTCTAGTTTCATGCCCACTACTAGGTTCTCAACCTCCCTAGATAGAAGGGGAACATATGTTGGCCTTAGAATATGGTTTCCCACTAGTACATTTGATTCTTTCTCATCCACAATATCATTCTACATTGTATCCAACCTATCACTTTCTAATCATATATCTCTCATAACCGCACTCTAGTGTGTTCATGAGACCTCATTGAGGTGCCTTTACTACTAATCCTTATTGAGCTATATTTATCACCAAACCTTTGTTTCACAACCATTCATTACCTAACTCACCTTTCCTATTCAAATTCTCCAAATCTCTCATCCTCGCTTCACTACTCCCTTCCTCACTAACCACATTTTTCAACTACTCATGACTTTCTTCATTTCTCACATCTAGTTCAACCACCACTAGTTAGTTATCTCTACTTCCTCAAAGATTGTTCAACTTTCTCTTTAGGTTTTGTGTCCTCCATGGTCACTTGGTCCTTTGAGCTCTCATCTTTTCCAACCTCATTGTAACCCATTCCTTAATGTAAGGTTTTACAACAACATGCTCCAGGCTAGTAGGAAACAACATTTTCTTCACCAACAACATTTTTAACCTTGTAGGGTTTGTGTTCACCAATCTCTCTCGAAACCTATTCTAAAATTGGTGTTTATATTATGAGTACAACTAGTACAATTCTACTACAAACTAGGTACAATGCATCCTTCCATTGTTTGCTTTCCCCAAAAGTCTATTGCTTGATTAACCAAGTGATCAAAATGCTCCAAAGTTATTAGATTTAAGATTTCACTTACTTGTCTTCTTGTCTCCTCAACGGTTACGTGGGGCTTCATCTAGCATATGAAACCATTCACACAAACTCACTAGAAAACTCTATACATAAAATTTCAAAGATGTCTTCATACATGAATGTCTCCTTGAATTTTTCCATTCTCCAACAAAATAGTGGGGCTTCCTCGTTAGAAAATATTTTGCTCTATCATCAAAACAATCTTCCACTTGTGGTTTAGCCAGTCGTTCCTTCATTTTGCTAAGGCCTCAAAATAATGTCATTGTCCCAACAAAATAACCATTTATTGGCTTTAATTGGTAAACTAGGGTCCACTTAAGTGTCCAACAAACATTGTAGTAGTCTAGCATTAACATTATCAATTCTTGAAGCAAGGAAGGCCTCACTTGAGGACTGTTACCAATAAATTAGATAGGTGGGGAGCTCTACATAGTGAAGTTATCATGCTGTGATGGAGTGCTTTTAAGTAACATTCCATATACATTCATTTAACACTATGCAATCCAACAACAACCATAATTTGTTGTTTGATTATGCTATGAAATTAAATTAGATTGTTGTAATTGATATTAATAATGGAGAGAGATTCAAGATTTAATCTAAATGTAAACCATAACAACATAACATATAAATAAATCATTGTGGTGATTATGAATACAAAGTTGAATACAACTACTTAAAATGTGATTTAGACTCAGCTAGTTGTTAGGCATGGCAAGAAAAGCTTAAGAGTATGAAGTGAGTTTAGGATTAGGATTTGATCTTTAACCATGACTAGGATCATCTGTAAGCTCATGATCAAGAACATTTTTCTAAAATAAAAGTTTCAACGTATACCTCCTAGTAAACTTTCAAAATAGTTTTCTACCTCATTTATAATATTTGTGTAATAAATGGAAGCTATCAAATCTTTTTCCAATCACATTTGCAATATCCATTTTTAACATATGTTTTTAAATCTAAAATTATGCTTTTTATAAAAAAAATTGAGCTAGATTTTTGACATATATTATATTGGTTTTTTGGAAAAAATACTTTTCAATTTTATTATCAACCTAATTTGTGACCCCTATTTAAAATATGGGTGAATCACAAAGTCACACAATAGGTTGGAAAAACCTTTTCGTAAGTAATTTTAAGGTGCATTTGAAGCATAAAAAAAGGCTTATGGTTGTAGTGCTTGCTAATTCTCTTCTACTAATTAACCATAAATATGAAGATGATCAAAATAAACACCATGAAAGGGGAATCAATTTTCCTTGGTGAAGAGATAGAGAGGTTGTAGATAAGAATAGATGTTGGGTAACTAAGGAATCTTTCACACATTAGTTAAATTGATCATAGTTATTTGAGAGGCACATTTTAATCTTCCAAGTTATTCCTAGAAAACATTCAACATATTGGACTCTTTTTGCCTACAGTAAAGAGAATTAAAGGGAAGAAAACCCCTAAGGCATTGCCAACCATAGTAGGGGAACATCTTCCTTATGTCGTGTAGGGAAGTGAAATAGAGTGCCATTGATATTTGTGGGTTAGATTATATGTGTAATGCTTTGTAATGAATGAAGTAACAATTCCATGAGAGAAATGGGTTGGGTTGAGTGAGTGGGAGCCTATATCTTACATTGATTTTACCTAGTGACCTCATAACCCAACTTGGGGATGGCATCTTAAGTGGATGCCTATGACCAGGAGGAAAATTGTTCATATGAAATTAATTTCCTTGGACCATTCTTAGTTAAAAAAAAAGTGTCTATGAAATTTGATTGAATATTATTTAATGTAATAAATTAACGTTGATTCTGCATGTTATGTATGGTCAGGTTTAATTTAAACATAGATTCTTGGTTGCTATGAAATGTTAATGAATGCTTGTTTAATCCCATTTCATTTTTGATATTACACCTTATATGTGCATTTAAATGAATTACATACCTCCTTAACAAAACCATATTTGTGTTATAACGGCGAAATGGTCCCTCAAGGGCCAAAATTTTAATGGCCTATAAGTGGCTATCCATCTATGGCTAAAAATGCATGGGATAGAGATGCCACATTAATTTTTCTACCCCTTAAAAGTTTTGACTTCTTACTAATGTTTAAGTGCCACTTTAACTACTGCAACCAATTTCTTAAGTAGGCTCACCATTTTGTTTTTGAATTTATCTTGCATGTTTGCATTCCATTCATCCCATCATCGAGTCATCTCCCAAAAACACAAACAACATAAATATGACATATCCACAATCTTTAGTTTCTTAGTCATCCAAGATCCAATATTAGATAAATTGGCATAATTTCGTTGTAGCTCCATAGATAATTGAAATGATTCTTTTGACTCAAACATGTTATTAGGTTTAGCTTCAAATACTACAATTACTTATGTTCAAGGCCTGATTGTTGTACAAAATTTAATTGTGATTACATTGGATTAAGAGGTGGAGAATGATATATAGTAATTAAAACCATGATTTTTTTGTCCTTTTGACTTAAATAAAAGCTACTTTGTTTAATGAGAAAAGAGTGCAAGAGAAAATGTTGAGATAATCTATGTGCCTTTTTAAGTGATCCTATTACCAATCCAATTTCTTCCATTAAGAAACACACTTTTCTAATGCTAGATAAATGTCCCATCTTCTATATTGTAAAACAATAAAGAGAAGAAAGTTAATATAATTCAATAAATTTATAAAAATCAATCCTCAACCCCTCTTTCTTCATAAAAATGGGTAAAAAGACATGAATAGAATTGAGCCTATTAATTTTAAAAAATATTACTTAAATTTAAAATGTATAACAACTTATTGATTAATATACTCTTTTTTTATTCTTAAACTATGATATTAATATTTTTTCAAACTATTTATAAAATTGGATACTTCACTCCTAAAGATTTTAACAGAATATACATGCTAATTGTAAAAATTCAACCCATAACAAAAATGACTAGGAAATTTAGTCACACTATAACTATCAAAAGGAGTTACAAGGTAAAATTCTGTGAGTGGACAATAATACCTAACCACTATTAAACACCCACTTGCACACATTCTCATCTCTCCCATATCTGGGAATTTAAATTTTGTTCCATTTCCTTTCCGCCATTTTCATTTTCTAAATTTTCACAATATATTCACTCTACCATTTCCATTTTCTAAATTCTCACAATCCCATTCACAAGGGATCTACGCTGGCTTATCTCTACAATGTCGATTTCAGTTACCTCTGCATCTCTATACCTCAATTAAGATTGCAAATAGCCGTATTTAAACACCTGCGGGGGGCGCCACAGTTGCGATGAGCTAGGGAAAAACATATTCGATTTCGGGTCGTAGATAGGCCAGAGAAGAGAAGCCCCGTTGGATTGAATTTGGCATATGGTATTCTGCAAAATGACTTAACTGGTTCATAAGTATTTAATTTGTTTGAAAAACTATGTTTGTATTTTTATGTCTAAGTTGAAAATTCTTTTCATGAGATAGCTCTAGTATTTGAATTCTTTGAAAATTCTTTCTAGAAATAGCTCTATATTTCAGTGCTTTGAGCTTCCTGTAGGAGTTCTCAGGGTTCTTTCCCAGAGCTGGATGCCCCTTTTGTGTGCCTCTGTCGACATCCCTAGTGGGTTAGTCTGGGTTTATTGTAGAGATTTTTTCATGGTCTCAGTGGTATGAATGTGTTCTGATTCGCTGGTTTTGGAAAGGGCGCTCCTTAATTGTAATTCTAAATGTATTGCTTGGAGTTGCTTTGCCAATAGTCTATCTTATCATTGTATTAAGCGCCGCAATATCGAGGAGTATTTCTCAGTGAAATTGCTGGAATCATGGTGGGTCGAGCTAGCCAAGTGACTGTCCCGCGCCAGATCTCGCCTATATATAATCGTCTTTCCTCGGTTTCTTTCCATAAAATCCATTTGGCTTTTTCATTTTACGAAGTCCACTGTGTTGTTCTTCCCCTGCTCTGTAATTCCCCGAGAGAATCTGCTACGATGAATTTAGTAGGATTTGGGCTAATTTTCTTGGTGGCCTTGGTTGGCGCCGGCCTAAATCCGTTGGCAGCGGCTTCTTGAGATTGCCCCTTGGTTCGCTGGGGTTGCCCTATATAGGCGAAACGCTGCAGCGCTACTCCGAACGTTTTCTTCGCCTCCAAACAGAGAAGGTGCTTGTTCATTATCAAGAAAAAGTATTGATATGTTCTGCGCCGTGATGAGAATGATGATGATCTTATCGTTATCAATGGAGTAGAATTAGTGTTGTCCTGGTTTTTCCTACTCAGTTTAGAGTGGTCCTGGATTCCTGTTGCGTTCCTCTGTGATGAAATTTTAGATAATGTTGTGTTTTCGTTTAGTTTGCAATTCTATTTTTTTAATAGAACCGTCCAATTTTGAGGCCGAGGGATAATGTCATCGAGTCTCAGTAGTCCATACAGGAATGCGGTGTTCTATCTGCTCAAACCAAACTAGTTGGTTTGATTGACTGGTGTTTCTACTATATTAATGATTAGTTGATCATGGGGGAGACTTTCCAAACAATTGCAATAATTGTGAATATCCCTTTCCCGAAAGTCGATGCTCGTTTTCCCACTCCAAAAATGAACAAAATACTTTAGACCAAACCACTTCATCACTTTGGCATCCTTCCTGTTCCACGTTCTCTTATGAGAAAATGAAATTGATGTTCCTCCTAAAATTCCATAGTATATATCTAGAAGTTAGGTTTACCCAAAGGAACCTTTCTGCGAGATCTTCCAATGAAATTTCCAGCCTTCAATTTCATCACAGAATTTGGTCTTCAGAGAGTAGGTGATTGAAATATTCTTCGAGTCTTTATCACACATTTTTGGAATTTTGTGTTAATGCTAGGATCTCACATGTAACAATCCTTGACAAAGACTTCCAAAGACTTTGTGTGGTAGTAATTTTGTAGGGGTTTCTGAATTGACTGCCCAGCAAGATTCTGCGATATTTCTTCGTTGTTACTGTCCTCTACACATTAGAAAATCATTTCTCTCGTTTACATAGTGATTCTATATATTACACATCTTTCAACTTCTGAATCATAGATTTTTGCCAATTCATTTTTTAGGGTTGCAGACGTCCTGCAACGGTTAGAAAATCATCCTAATATTCGTTGCAGCGCAGTGGACAAGAAAATGAATTGGGGACGAATGGAATGTGTATTTGGTGCCTCTTATTTCTTGCTAGTGCTGGTACCATCATTTGTAGAAGCAAGAATTCACCATTATAGATGGAATGTGAGATATGAATATAAATCTTCTGATTGTTATGAGAAATTGGTGATTACCATCAGTGGCCAATTTCCGGGCCCAACCATCGAGGACCAGGTGGGGGGCACCATGCACGTTCAACTAACTAATCAAATGGAAACTGAGAATGTTGTTATTCACTGGCACGGAATCTGCCAGGTATTCATGATCTTTTATTTCTCTGAACAATTTTTTGGGCTAGAATATTAAGCACCATATACTAAGTGTGAATAATTGACTTGGTGTTTTATCATCTTCTATATTGAATATTCCTAATGCGTGAATCGTAATTAATATGAAAACATATTCATTAACTAATTTTTGTGTTTGCCGCGTAAAACACCATGGAGTGACGGAACAGAAGGAGTTACGCAGTGTCCCATCATGCCGGGAGAGACATTCGTCTACAAATTTGTAGTGGACAGAGTAAGTTTCATAATTTCATTATTCATATCACAGTGGGATTCATGACGTGTAGTGCCATAGCTGTTTCAAATTGGTTTATATGACGAGATTCATGAGATTCATGATATGTGGTGTAATTATATGGTGTAGCCTGGGACGTATTTCTACCCTGGCCACTACGGAATGCAAAGGTCTGGGGGTTTGTACTGATCAATTCATGTAGCAGTTGCCGATGGTGTGAAGGAACCCTTCTCCTACGATGGAGAACCGAGCATTTTATTAAATGATTGGTGGCATAAAAGCTATCTCGAGCGATCCACAAGCTTGGCTTCCAAACCTTTCTTCTGGATTGGGCAGGAAAAATATGGTAGGGTGTATTCACTTTGAATGGGAGATTATAATAAGGATTTTATTTTATAGCCTTTTTTTTTCAGCTAACTTTCAATTATTGCAATTGTTTTGAATCTCATAAAAAGATTTTATACTATTGATAATAATTAGTTGGTTGTCTGCATGGTCTTAAATATTTGTGAAAAACAATAATAAGATAGGTGGCTTTCCCTGGTTAGAAAATCTCTTTTTCCTCTCTTGCTCCTCGCTTATGAAAATCTCCTTTTCTGCTCCTCCTCACTTGCTTATGAAGTAATATTTCTGAATGAGCTATCCTGAATGTGACTGAATGTAAGTGGCATTGCTAACAATTGTGTGTAAAATTCCCCTTCTATTTTTTTCTTAGTCCCTCATGAAGAGGAGATATGAATGAGTCATTGCCAACAATTGTGTGTAAAATTCCCTTTCTATTTTTTTCTTAGTTCCTCGTGGAGGAGATATGAATGAGTCTGAACCCCATTGTCATTAATTGCTTGAAATGCATCACTGCTTTTTAAGGTTATATATAGCCACCGGCATAAGTATGCATAGCAATTAATAGTTTGCACAATCATTTCATTCGTTCATTATTCTGTTTTGGTTTCTTCCAAGTAGGTTGGATTTGGATTATATAATGGTGTGAGTTCCTCTATATGAAAAAATACTTTGCATAGGCCTATCTTGTGATAAATTGGAATCATAGAATCTCCCTTCCTTCTCCCTTTCCTTAACCTTAATTCCTTGTACAATGTCATCATGAACCAGTTATAGCCAAGTGTGAGCATAGTAGTTATGAAATACTTAAGTCATTGCCCACTATTGTCATATTTAATTTGTTTTGGAAACTATGCTTGTATTTTTATGTCTAAGTTGAAAATTCTTTCCATGGGATAGCTCTAGTGTTTGAGTGCTTTGAGCTTAATGTACGAGTTTTGAGGGTCCTTTCCTAGGACTCAATACCCCTTTTGTGTGCCTCTCTCGACATCCCTAGTGGGTTAGTCCGGGTTTACATTTGATACCATCTACAAATTGTAGGGAAGTGTCCAAGTTTTCCTCACCTGGTTATCCCTAGAAAAGAAGTTGAAATTTTTCTCCACATTGTGAACTTTATGTTGTTAAATGTTTATGTAAAAAGAATATATTTGTTGAAGTGTGAATATTAGATACATAGATACATATTTCTTTGTTGCCTAATTTTTAGAAGGTGCTTCTTTTGAAACTATCCATCTATGCAAAATCCTTAGGGGTTTGCTGTGAGGTTTTCTTTAGGAAAATGTTGAAAACTCTCTCCGAATTGTGAATTTGATGCCTTCAAATATCTGTGTAAAATGCATATATCCGTAGAAGTGTGCATATGACACAGATAGACATATTTCTTTGGTGCCAAATTCTTTGAAGGTGTTTGTTTCAAAGTTTTCCATGTGTGTGTGTTGATTTCTCTAACCTGAGCTATTGGCTAGTCATTGACTCGACATATTCCTTTTTTATTAAATAATTATTGTTGTAGGTATACTAAACAAAAAGCATTGCTGAGATTTTAACACAAATAAAAATAAACAGTGGAAGAAAAATAATCACATCAATCTCATAGACATGCACACATAGATCTGTGCCTTTCAAATATGTTGATTTATCAATTAATCTTCAACATACAAGGGATCCCTTACTGCTTTGATGGCCCATTGAGGAAACATACAAATACAACAAAACTTTGGAAAATTCTAGCTGACCAAACCCTCCAAACAAATCATTTGATCTTGTTGGGTAACCTCAATCCTTCTCCCTTGCTATCCCTTGCACTCCTCCTCGGACTCCGCACACTTGGATGAATGTCCTTAAGCCAATCATTGAGATCCTCACTACCTCATTGTCTTGTGTTCGCTAATGTGTCTTCTCTTTTAGCCTAGCCTTCCTTTTATAAGTTTGAGTTATTGACTGAATCCAAAACTTTGATCTCCAAGGTGATTCATTGTTGAGATTAGATCTCAACATCACTTGATATTAATGGTTGAGATTCATTTAACTCATTGATTCACATAGCCTTTACATTTCATTAGGTTAACTCACTTTTTCCTATAAAAGCCAATTACTTTAATAATTCTATTAATTAAAGTAATTTTCAAGGTTGAGATTCTTTTCGACTACTGCCACATGCTTACACGCTTAGACCTGTGTGGAAGTACCTATCCAATGCCTTGGGATACAAGATGTAGATTATAGTTTTCCTATGAGGGTGTAGCAATAATGAAAGAAGTGCATCGATTTTAGGCATCTTGTGGTTCTTGTATGCAAGCATGCTTGCTTAGTGTTTCCCAAACTTAGATAGAGCCATATTTAGTATGCTTTTATAGTTTGACTTACATCCTCACTTTTCTTAATTTAGGTGTTTTTCTTAGTTCTGTTTTATGCACAAATTTATCTTTAAAAAAAGTGCACAATAGAGAAGGGTTCTATATTTTGAGCAGGGGACACACTTCCAGGTAGGAGGTACTTTATTCTAGGAAGATTTTGCCATGCAGGTTAGGTGCTTTATCCAAGAATCCCAAGAGTGGCGCTATTGTAGCAATAAGAATATCGTTTATTATGAGTTCTTCATTAGTGCATTGATAGTATATTGTTTATTCCATGCAATACCTCATTAGTGTATGATCAAATTACAATTAAGCTTGTCATAATATTTTTACTTACCCTCGTTTAGAGGGAAACTAGAGTGTGTGTCAAGCTTGCACGTCACAATTGTATCATGCAAAGTTTACCTAGCATGAGTTTAGTGGATCTAAGCAGCGAGATACCTGTTGGAATTCAAGAGGCAACAAATACAAAGTGGGAAAGAGGTTTCGTAGTTAACCTGCCTTTCACATTATGGTTGAAGACAGTTTGTTGGCAAGATGTTGGATACCCCAACTTCCTTTTTATGACTAAGTGCAAGAGTAAATCCTCCAACATATTCCTCACTCAATTGTCATTAAGCGATGAGTTTACTGAGAAGTTCTTCACATCTATTAACTTTACCAGAGTTGTTATTGAGCCTTTGTATGTGGTTATATTTTCAAAGCACACATGTACAAGAAGACAAGAAATAATATGCCTGACTAATTTCAAGTTATCTTCCTATGAATAGGGTTCTACCTTCCATAAACCTCACGACTCACTATACTTCTTTCTAGTGAACAAATTTCGGAATTTTCATCAATTCTGAGACAATTCCAACCCCATAACTATCACTTTCTTATTTAAAGTTATATCCACTAGATTAGAACTTGCACAAGGAGAATTGCATTCCAGTTTCAAAAGAACCTGGATCGACTTATACCATGTTAATTAATATTTTCTGTATTTTTTCACATCCTTGACCTGTGACATAAAGATGCAATGGGCTAACTTGCATTTTCTATATTAACACTTCTAAACAATAATAAAGTGTGCCCAAATTTGTCATTTCAAGTGATCTATGCAGCTCACCTTTTGGTATTTCAATTATCGAAATTGTTACCTATATTGATGAGATCATCTACAACTGAGGCCACAGTGACAATATCTAATAGAATTTTATCATTGTTGCACTAAAGGTGTTTTTTCTCCTACAACACTTCAATACATTGCAGTTTCCATTCAGCAGAGAAGTGTACACAGTAGTAGCCTTGGTCTGTGTGAAAATGGGTCTAATTCATTGTAGACTTTATCTGTTATTTTGAAGGTGTTTCTCCTTCAATAATACTTCATCTCAGTGCATCCTTTAAATCTACACCTTCAGCAGATGCATACATCCTTGGAGTACATGCTATATATTCCAGTTTTCCTATGAGGGTATAACAATGATGAAAGAAGCACATCGATATTAGGCATCTTGTGGGTATTTTATGCAAGCATGCTTGTCTAGTGTTACCCAAAATAATCATGTCCACAAAGATTCTAAATTTTTACTAACACTCATATTTGAAATAGAACAAAAAAGTGGCAACACAAGGTATTAGGGTAGACGTGTGTCTAGACTTAAGATGATGCCAATCAGAAAAGAAATCTTTCCTAACTATATCAAGTTTCCTATCAATTTTCTGTTAGAAATTATTCCTAATTATTTTCATTCTGGAAATGAGACATTATTATGATCACTCAGTTACCAAATCTGACCTATGGGGCTCTCTTGCTTCTCTAAAACACGTAACAACTATAGTGATAATAGTTTTGTCTAATTTCTGGTTCATATTTCTTTTTGAAATATATTGACATCCCTTTCTATAATATGCTATTTGTATCTTAAACAACTTGAAGCAAGGGCCTGTAGGGCCCCAAACTTTAAACAAGATCCTATCCGAAAAATATCCCTTTGAGGCACACAATTAATCAGAATCATGAAAACACTGTCTAGCCCCCTTTCTGAAGAAATGATGAGAAAGAAAGAATAAATATATAGGTACAAACCCTTGCAGTCTCTCAAGCAACTTGCAAGGAAGAAATATATACTTGTTTGAAGAAACATAAACTAACCTACCATAAAATGCCAATGAAATGTACGGGGAAAAATACACCCTGAGGCCATATTTAAACTAATTTCATACCAGTGCTCCATTGCAATAGAGATCTGTAAGCTCAATGGCAAGGCTCTATCCTCTTTAGCCCATTGAAAATGTCTTCACAATCCTAGAACAATGGTTGTGTACAAGAACAACCAACCTTTGATAGAACTAAAAAAAGTAAACAACTACAATGTAGTAGATGCACAGTGGCAATGAGGCCTTCCGCAAAAATGCTGCCAATATCAAATAGGCTATGAAGCTAGCCTAAAATAATTCACATACCATAGAAATCACCAATGAGGACATTCACGTTGTTACTTTGTATAGGAACATTTTTTGCATTTGTGGCATGCACTTTCTCTTTAGAGTATACTCCTTTTGACCTTGTCCCAACATCCACATAGGTCAATCAATTTGACACACACTGTTCCAAATATAAAATATATGAAAACCACAAAAATGTCTGAATATCAAAATTAGAGGAGACATAACAAGATGAACATCAAAATTTTATGTACAATTTATTTTGTGGATTGTTGGGAATTGAATGCACTTGAAATGTGTCAGAAAGTTGTTGCATTCCTTTGGAAGCTTTTTATCCAAAAAATAATCCATAAAGTCCCTGATATGATGCCACTAGTGAGATGATGGTGAAAAATGAATCAAATGAACGTTTGTGTGACTTAAATAAGTGAGAAACAAGGTTTGGGAGGACTTGACCACCTGTTTTTGATATACGAATAAAAAGAGAATTAAAATAAATTTTTTGTTAGTTATTTTTACATGCTTATAGGTGTCATTTGGAAGAGGGAGAGTTTAGAATTACTCATGGTATTGTAGTAATCCAAGGACTTCCTATTACTCGGGAACGCCACTTTTAAGTACCAGGGTTGTCATACTTTAGTAAAGGATATCACCACTTATGTTGCTTGTCATCCATTCTGTATCGAGGATGATAAGGAAATACCCAAAGGTACTAACATGCTTGGAGGATGGTGGATAGAGCATTGATTTATTTTCTAACATTCTACCCACATTTACCCAACCCTTCACCTATTTCCACCTACCACAATTCCGTACACATACAACTAAGGGAATGTAGAGTGTGCAACCATCAATCTTTTTTCGTAATTGCATTCTTTTGTGAATATTTTCATTGTTAAGTACCTATTTAGGTTCCAAGTGAGGTGCCTCTCTCAACCCTTCACTAAAATTCTCCTTGATTTGTTTGACAACCTACATGCATTCCTCTACATGATGTCAAACCCTCTTTCGGTTTTGGTTAGGAACTTCCTAGGGTGAAAGGGAGATGAGAATCTCTCCCCTGCCCTCTTGTTTCATCCCTTAATATAGATTTTAATTATGTTTTTATGTCTACAATAGTTTACTTTCAAAGTAATTCCTTTCCTATTTAATTTGTTTTGGAAATGATTTGTATTCTTATGTCTAAGTTGAAAATTCTTTCTATGGGATAGCTCTATTGTTTAGTGCTTTGAGCTTCATGTAGGAGTTCTCAGGGTTCTTATCTAGGACTGGCTGCCCCTTTGTGTGCCTCTCTCAACATCCCTAGTGGGTTAGTTTGGGTTTACATTCAATACCATCTACAAATTGTAGGGAGTTGTCCAAGTTTTCCCCACCTGGCTTTCCCTAGAAAAGAAGTTGAAGTTTTTCTCCACATTGTGAACTTTATGTCACTAAATATTTATGTAAAAAGAATATATTTGTTAAAGTTCAAATATTAGACGCATAGATACATATTTATTTATTACCTAAGTTTTAGAAGGTGCTTATTTTGAAATTGTCCATGTCTGCAAAATCCTGGGGGGTTTGCTGTGAGGTTTTAGTTAGGAAAATGTTGAAAGCTCTCTCTGAATTGTGAATTTGATGCCTTCAAATATCTATGTAAAAGACATATGTTCGTAAAAGTGTGCATATGGCACAGATAGACATATTTATTTGGTGTCAAATTCTTTGAAGGTGCTTGTTTTGAAGTTGTCCATGTGTGTGTGTTGCTTTCTCTAACCCGAGCTTTTGGCTAATCATTTACTCGGCAGGTTCCTTTTTTATTAAATAATTATTGTTGCAGATCTACTAAATAAAAAGCATTGTTGAGATTTTAACAAAAATAAAAATAAATATTGGAAGCAAAATAATTGCATAAATCCCATACACATGCACACATAGATCTCTGCCTTTCAAATCTGTTGTTTTATCAATTAATCTTCAGCATACAAGGGCTCCCTTACTAGTATAATGGCCCATTGAGGAAAAATACAAATACAACAAAACTTTGGGAAATTCTGGCTGATCAAACCCTCCAAAACTCATCATTTGATCTTGTTGGCTAATTTGTATCCTTCTTCCTTGCTATCCCTTGCACTCCTTCTCAGACTCTGCACGCTTGGAAGGATGTCCTCCAACAAATCATTGATATCCTCACTACCTCATTGTCTTGTTCTCACCAATGTGTCTTCTCTTTTTGCCTGGAGTTCCTTTTATAAGTTTGAGTTATTAATTGAATCCAAAACTCTAATCTCCAAGGTGATTCATTGTTGAGATTAGATCTCAACATCACTTGAGATCAATATTTGAGATTCATTTAATTCATTAATGCAAATAACCTCTGCATTTCATTAGGTTAACTCACTTTTTATTTTAAAATCCAATTACTTTAATAATTCTATTAATTAAGTTAATTTTCAAGGTTAAGATTCTTTTGGACTATTGACACATGTTTACACACATAGACCTATGTGGAAGTACCTATCCAATGCCTTGGGACACATGTTGTAGATTATAGTTTTCGTATGAGGGCGTAGCAACGATGAAAAAAGTGCATCGATTTTAGGCATCTTGTTGTTGTTTTATGCAAGCATGCTTGTCTAGTGTTTCCCAAAGATATATAGAGTGATATTTAGTATCATTTTATACTTTGACATAGATGCTCACTTTTCTTAATTTAGGTGTTTTTATTAGTTTTGTTTTATGCATAGATTTATCTTTAAGAAAAGTGCATAGTGGAGAAGGGTTCTAAATTTTGAGCAGGGGACACATTTCTAGGTAGGATGTACTCTATTCTAAGAAGCTTTTGCCATGCAGGTTAGGTGCTTTATCTAAAAATCCGAAAAGTGGTGCTATTGTCGCAATAAGAAATTCGTTTATTTTGAGTTCTTCATTAGTGCATTGATAGTGTATTGTTTATTCCACACAATACCTCAATAGTGTATGATCAAATTATAGTTAACCTTGTGATAATATTTTGACTTACCCTCTTTTAGAGGGAAGCTAGAGCATGTGTCAAGCTTGCACGTCACAATTGTATCATGCAGAGTCTACCTGGCACGAGTTTTGTGGATCTAAGTAGCCAGATACCTGTTGGAATTCAAGAGGCAACAATACTACAAAGTGAGAAAGAGGTTTCACAGTTAACCTGCCTTTCACATTATGGTTGGAGTGAGTTTTTTGGCAATATGCTAGATACCCCAACATCCTTTTTATGACTGAGTGTAATATTGAATACTTCGACATATTCCTCGCTCAATTGTCATTAAGTGATGGGTTTTCTCATAAGTGATTCACATCTATAAACTTCACCAGAGCTGTTATTGAGTCTTTGGATATGGTTATCTTTTCAAAGCACACATACAAGAAGATGAGAAGTAATATGCTTGACTAATTTCAAGTTATCTTCCTATGAATAGGATGTTGCCTTCCATAAACTTGACGAATCGCTCTACTTCTTTCTAGTGAACAAATTGGGGACTTTTCATGAATTGTGAGACAATTACAACCCCATAACTATAAATTTCTTATTTAAAGTTATACCCACTAGATTAGAACCTCAAAAAGGAGAATTCCATTCCCATTTCAAAAGAACCTACAATCAACTTATACCATGCTATTTAATATTTTATGTGTTTCCTTGCATCCTTGGCATGTGACATAAAGGCAACAGGCTACCTTGCATTTTCTATACTAACACTCCTAAACAATAATAAAGTATGCCCAAGCGTGTCATTTCAAATGATCTATGCAGCTCAACTTTTGGTTTTTCAATTATCGAAGTTGTTACCTATATTGATAAGATGATCTACAACTGAGGCCATAGTGATGATATCTATTAGAGTTTAATTCATGTTGCACTAAAGGTGTTTTTTCTTCTGCAACACTACAATACATTAGATTTCTATTCAGTGGAGAAGTGTACCCAGTAGCAGCCTTGGTCTATGTGCAAATGGGTTGAATTCAAAGTAGAATTTATTTGTTAGTCTGAAGATGTTTCTCCTTCAATAGTACATCATCTCAACAGATCCTTTCAATCTACACCTTCACCAGATGCATATAACCTTGAGCTACATGGTATAGATTCCAGTTTTGTTGTGAGGGTATAGCAACGATGAAAGAAGCACATCGATTTTAGGCATCTTATGGTTGTTGTATGTAAGCATGCTTGTCTAGTGTTTCCCAAACTTATATAGAGCCATATTTAGTATACTTTTATAGTTTGACATAGATGCTCACTTTTCTTAATTTAGGTGTTTTTCTTAGTACTATTTTATGCACAGTGGAGAAGGGTTCTATATTTTGAGCAGGGGACACTCTTATACATAAGAGGAACTCTATTCTAGGGAGATTTTTCCATGGATGTTAGGTGCTTTATCCTAGACAGAGTTCCAATTCCGTGCCTCCTTGACAAAGTCCCTTCCAAACAAGACACCAGTGGACAAAGTTCCAAGTGCCTAGATTTTCTAAAAAACCACCTAAGCCTCACTATCTAGGCTATAATATTTTACATTCCAGTAATCTATTGCATATGATTTCATAGAGAGAGCCCTCTCTGGTTTGGTATGGATAGCTACCAAACTAAAATCTTGGTTTGTGGTTACCTTCAACGATCTCCTCATCGGCCTAGGACATTATGGAGGATAACAGAGGGCATGATAGCTAGGGACTGCCAATGTGTTCTAGTGAATGTAAGGTTCCCAAGTCATGGAAAAATGTAATGCTAGTTGTGAGGTCATGACTGCCAAGGTGTGTTAGGGAATTCTAGGGCACGATAACATATGTTAGATAGTATCAAGACATGTCAAACAAGCTAAGATGTGCTAAGTGCTAAGGCATGCCAAGATGTACAAGGGTTCCAAGTCCCTGCCTCCTTGTCTTCCATATGCTATGCACTTATGACATTTCCTTTGCAATATTTGGTGTATTTTCTAGTTATAGGTAATTTATAGGTTATACATGTCTTCAAAGTTTCACTTCTAATTGGGTATTCAATTGAAGATATTGATTCTCTTATACAACTATTTTTCCCTCCACCCATTTTTCATATTTTCAATAACCACTAGGTAGGGACGTGCAGCTTCAATGCTACTTTGCTTGTTTAGTAAAATATTGCCGAGACTTTAATTTATTGATAGTTGTAGAATTTACAATTTATGAAGTTTCAAGGTTGATTTTTAAAAGTATAATTTTTTAAAGGGTGTTATCTCAATGGAAGAGCACTTGCTTTACAAGCAGGAGGTTGGTGGTTCGATTCCATCGTGTGCTAACATCCATATGGAATGGAGACGATCAATTTTTGGTTACAGAGGCTATTTTGACCATCACCAATGAGTTTTGGTGACATTTTTCAACCCTCACCAAAAATATGAAATAGTGACCGTCAACGAATGCCAGCATATATACACATCAGTAGTGACGACCCTCAAAGGTCCGTAAACATAAATCGTTGTTGTTGATATGAAATGGTGATGGTCAATGTCCATCATTATAGTCATTATTCGTGATGAACCTTGAATGCCACCGCAACAACTATACTTCTAGCAATGCAAATTTTCGTGACAGTCAATGAACGTCACCATATATATGCACCAATAGTGACGATCATTAAAGATCCATCATAATAAATCATTATTGTCCATATGAAATGATGACGGTCACTATCTATCATTATAATCAATATTTGTGACGAACCTTGAATGTCACCATAACACCTATACTTTTGGTGATGCCACCTTTGGTGACATTCATTTTTTGGTGACTGAGGCTATGGTTTGTCACCATTTCTCATATGCAATGGTGACAAACCAGTATCTATCATTATAAATCATTATTGGTGACAAACTTTGAATGTCACTACAACACTTATACTTTTGGTGATGCCAACTTTGCTGATGTTCATTTTTTGGTGACGGAGGCTATGGTCCATCACCATTTCTCATATGAAATGGTGACGGCCACTATCTATCATGATAAATCATTATCGGTGACAGAATTTGTATGTAACTACAACACCTATATTTGGCAGTGCCACCTTTGGTGACATTCAACTTTTAATGATGGATGCTCTTTTGACCATCACCAATGACCTTATGGTGACATTTTTTTTCCCCTCACCAATGTCATTTTTTCTTGTAGTGATATTGTGTTTAGGCAGAAAGGAGTTGGATGTTGTCCCTTGTTGACTTCATTATGAACAACAAGATGTGGGAGTTTCGCTTAAGGCAGTTGCTTCGTTGAAATATTACTGAGAGAGAGACTTCTTAGTAGTGGCATTTGGTCATGGCACGAGATGTTAGGTATGGGCTTGGGGAGCGTGTGGTTTGCTCTAGAGGTGGCATATGCCCCAACCCTAAGTTTACACATAGGGAGGTGACTGTGAGGGAGTTTCATGGCACACTTTCAATAAGATAACCCTAGGAATTATGCAAGCTTGAGGTAGAGGGGATTGTGGAATTCACCTACAAGAGGATATCCATATTCCAGGAAATGATTGAGTGCATCATCACGAGTTGGGGTAGTAGATTTCACTATGTGGATTGGAAGGAACAAAGCAGTTGGGTATATGCGCGATAGACTTTTTATGCTTCATGCCCATGTTTTTTATAATACATGGGTCAAAGATGAGGCACAAAAGGGTGCACCAACTAGAAGTATGTCACAGTAAGAGGCATGGAGGTTTGGGGGTTGTGGACATGTAGTGTGGATATGGACGAATTGATTGATGGAACACTCAACTTCTTGGTGAGTATGGCCATGATAGTAGGAGATCCATTTCCTTCTTCGGTTGGCACATGAGGGATTGTTAAGGCTTTCACAATTGAGGCTTTCAATTGGTGCTAGCCATGGAGTGGTAGGCCTTGTAATTTCTGAGTTTCATTGGTAGGTTGATCAAAGCTTTGATCATTATCAATATTTTTGTTGAGAGTTATAGAAGAGGATGTTGTGGTATGAGCATGTTGGATATTTATTCATGACTGGGGTGTTGTGGTGCCAACAAGATTCTTCCATACATCGATAGCTATGGGATATTGGTATTGATATATTCCTCCATGAGAGGATGGTGCATGGATCCGAAGTAGTTCAGTGGCACATATTGGACGGTAGCATTAGCTAGGCTAGCTTATGGAGAAGAAACATATTGCTTTAGGACAACCAATTTTTTGTGAGGAGGACTATAATGTTCCCCATTTTTGTGAGTGCAAAATTCGCTAAGGAGTTTTTCCAATTTTCAGTGATATTAAATAAAAAGGAGAAAATTATAATTTTGAGGACGAAAGCTAGAAATTATTATTTTAATGGAGAATGATGGAAAATAATATTTTATTGGAGAATGAAGGACAATTATTGTTTTATTGGAGAATGGTAGAAAAATATTATTTTATTGAGAAAGGAGGAAAATTATTATTATATTAATCAAAATGGCAGGAAAAATGTCTACAAGTCAAAATTTGGCCTCACAAATAAAATAATAGAAACAAAAGGAGGATATAGAAGCTAGAGAGAGGCTCCATGAAAAATTATTAAAGGAGGGGGAACTCAATTGCAAACAATTATATTCTATCATTTCTACATGACATTGTTAAGAAGCTCAAGCAATTTCAATAGTTTCAAGTGAAATCCATTAGCTAATATCGGTGGACTTCAAGTGCCACCCTACTTAGTTTGTTGGGAAGATTACTTGAGATCTTCTAATTGTGCTTGTTGTAGACAATCTCCAACACCTGATCATAATTGCTTCGAGGAGGTATCAGTGCTAGGGTTTTTAATTTGATTGCAGGATCATTGCCAAGACCAAGGACATGATATTAGGGACAAATTCTCTACTCATCTCTGGATCGATTCATCATAGAAGACCATAGACAAATTTTTTTTAACAACCAAAGATCAAACTTCTTAACGAGATTGTTTTACAAGTTCATAGTGCATTATCATTTGCATGGAATTATTGTGGGTGACTAGACGAGATATTGAGTTTGAGACTGAAATTGTTCTTGCAGCAAGACGTTTTCACCCATCATTCTAGATCTGAAGCCTTAGCCAAATCTAAATTCAACATTGCTCAAGAATAGGAGCCATACTGTGTTACAAATCTAGTGGGACAAAGTCCAGTGTTATGAGATTGGTTTTCCTTATACCATGAGCTGAGCATTCCTGATATTCTCTTGTCAAAATCCTAGCCTAGAGTGTCTATTATCATGTACTTCTACAAGATAAAGTTGTTTTACAACTCTTGGGTTAGATTTGGGGCACAAAGGGCTAAGTTTACCTTTGTGAGTAGGATGCAATTCCCTTCTAATTACTCTTTGATGATTGTGCTTCTCAAGGGTAGAATTAAAGTCTTGATTGGCCGAGCTAGACAAGATGTCATTTGGTAAAAGTTTACCAAAGTTAATATCACATTAAGGGAACACGTGGGTATTTGTGCTACATGTAGAGGTTAACACACTCATTTTTATGTGCATACATCAGCCTAAGTAGCACGAGTTTTAGTGAATGTGTGTGAGCCAGACTTCCTTATATTAGTTGGAGGTGTCATTAAATAATGGTCGATCTTATAAGGTGGATGAGGAAGATAGCTACCTACAGTTGGGGAGCAAGTTTACAAGCTGATATCCCATGCTTCCTTATAGCTCATTCAAAAGACTATGTTTGTATGATGAGGCCAACGTTTGCGCACAACCTCTCCACATAACATTTATATAAGGTTCTTTTGCTCTCTAAAAATTTGTTCTATGGTTTGTTAACGCAAAAATGTGATTCTAACTGCCTTGTAAAACCATTGTTCAATTTCTAAAGCAGTGTATCAGTGAGGACTAAATTGGTTTTTTAATGCAAAAATGTGATTGTAAATTCCACGGAAAACCACTGTTCAATTTATGAAGTAATGTATCAGTGAAAACTAAACTTATTATGGTTGATTTAATGTCTTAGTGGTTTTTTCTATGTTATTGTTTAATTCTGGAAGTGAAAATGTTGTTTTAAATAACTTTGAGTATTTTTTGGACATTGAATACCCAGTGAACCAAAAATCAAACAAAATCCCACCTACAAGAGTGCCTCATGTTTGATGAAATATCACAATGGAAAAATCTATGAGACACTAACAACAAGAATTTCAAAGAGGTAACATTATAGAAGACCTGGTTTGTTACTTTGTTGGCATGATTTTTTTGTTTAATGTTGAGACCTAAACCCTTAAAGAATTTGTTAATCAATTAAATTGTGTATCTAATATTATCCACATTATTCTAGTTATGAGCCACCTCACTCATAGGATATGGTCAAGCTATTGCAAATATGGAAGTTCCATTATTTTAGGAAATTGTTACAAGATATTAGGAGGAAATAATGGCTCTCATATGATCCACTCGATATATTGTATTCTCTGTAAATTATAGTCCTCAAAATTGAAAAAGGACATGCTTGTAGCATATAGGTGCCTTGTAATATTGTAGTGATTAATAAAATTATATTTTCATTCAGTAAATTAGTGCGTGAATCTATCCTTAATATGTGAGTTTATTATATGTATATAAACTAGTTATGTGCTTCTAGAGTCACAATTATGTTATAAGTGGAAATTTTTCCAAGTTCGTCAGTTGAAGAGCCAAGAATTGATGTTGCCTAGTAATGGTCATTTGCATTGAATTTTGGTTCAATTTTACATATTTTGTTGCAACAGTAGAGGACCCAGGACACAAAATAACACAGATAATTTACACACACAATAATATTGGTTGTGATTCTTCTATTGATCACACACACTTGATGATTAGAATGAATTCGATAAACGGTATTTAGCCTTTTCCAACTAGCGACTCACCTAAAATAACTTGACATGCAACCACACACTAACTTAGACTATGACTTGACTTGTCTCAACTCTCAGTTAACCAACTCTCTAATTTTAGGTAAATATCCATGCAGGTGTTAATTACCTATTTTAACACTTCCCCTTAATTACTAACACTAAACTAAGACATGACTCATGACAATTCAATCATGCATGTTGGTATATGTCTCAACTAGGCTTACAACACCCACGTTTCTTCTATGAAACTCAAACACATCTTTTGTTAATGACTTAGTAAATATATTAGCCAATTGATCACTAGATTTACAAGGATTCAAGTGAAATTCTCCATTTCGCACAATTTCTTGAATAAAATGATATCTAGTATCAATATTCTTTCTCTTTTGATGAAACACACTATTCCTGGATAGTGAAATCACTGAGGTGTTGTCACAATATATTGTTGTTTATCCTTGTTGTTTCTACTTGAGTCTATCAAATACTCTTCTTAACCATACTGCTTGACATGTTGTTGCTACATATTCTGCTTCAGCTGACGAAACTATCATAATAAGTTGCTTCATAAATGCCCATGAAATTATGACTGAACCAAGATGGAACACATAACCGAAAGTTCTCTTCCTATCATCCAATCTTCCTACAAAAACATTGTCTGTGTACCCAATTAAATCCTTATTCTTTGTGCTTGCATACATTATTCCACAATCTCTAGTTCCTGCTATTTATCTTAGAACTCTTTTTCTTGCACTCTAAATTGTGTCTTTCAGAGTCTCCATAAATCTGGAAACCAAACTCACTCGTTGCATAATATCTAGTCTTGTAGTTGTGAGATACATGAGATTTCCAACCAATTTTTTGAATAGAGTTTGATTGACATCTAATCCTTCATCATCCTTGCTTAAATATATACTTGTTGCAAATGGTGTAGGGATAAGTTTGCAATTTTCCATCCTGAATCATTTCAACAAATATTTAGCATATTTATTTTGAAAAATAAAAATTCATTTTTCATATTGCTCAATTTCGATGTCAAGAAAATATTTCATGAGAACAAGATCTGTCATCTCAAATTATTTTATCATAGCTACTTTAAATTCATCTAAGTCAAAATAACCTGTATAACTCATGTTATCAACATATAAGAAAACAATAAAAAATTTTCCATGCTCATTTACCTTTGTATATAAGGTAGGCTCATTGTTGTTTCTACAAAATCCATTCCTGATCATGTAGTTGTTAATCCTGCTATACCGAGCTCTAGGCGCTTGGTTGAGTCCATAGAGCATTTTTTTTTAACTTGTAAATTTTATCTTCTTTACCTTCAACTTCATATCCTGGAGGCTGCTGCACATTAATTTCTTCTTCTAGAATTCCATTCAAGAAGGCTGATTTCATGTCCATCTAATATACTTCCACTTTTTCTAAGATTTTGGGACTAGAACTGCTCTTACAATATCCAATCTAGATACCAGAGCAAACATTTCTCCAAAGTATATTCCTAGTTGCTGCGAGAATCCTTTTTCTATAAATCTTGCTTTAAATATGTCAATTTCACCTTTCTCATTCAACTTTGCCTTGTACACCCATTTGACACCAATACGATTTTTTTCCTTTAGAAAATCAACCAAATATGATGTATCATTCTTTTCAATAGCTTCAATTTCTTCATCCGTGGATTGCAACCAATTTTCATCTCTAATTGCTTCTTCAAACAAAGAAGGTTAGAATGACAACAATGAAAAAATTGAGCTAACATCAAAATCATCATTACTATCTTTCAGACTTCTCATCTTTCTCTTACCCTTGCTTGATTCATCACCTGATTGATTGTTGGGTGAATCTCGATCTGTTGATCTGCTTGAAGATCCATGTTGCTTAAAAAATCATGGAGTCCTTGCTGGTGTGACTCTGTTTGGTATTTGTTCCTTTCATTCCTGCTGCTCATTTTCTGCTACATCATCCTCTTCCACCAATGGTGCTTGTTCATCAACTATGTTGTCTACAGTCCCATTCCATGACTCTTATTCTTTGAACAAAACATCTATGTTAATTATGGTGTTCTTGGTGATAGGGTTATACAATTTGGAAGATTTTGATTTCTCACTATAACTAGTAAATATGCAATTTTCACTTTTATCATCCAATTTGCCTCTTAGCTCTTTAGGCACATGTGCATAAGATACGCATCCAAATACTATGAGATGAGATACACTACAAGACATAACTAACCATGCTTTTCTTATTACTTTGTTCATCACACTCTTTGTAAGATATTTGTTTATTACATAAACAACACATGCAACTACTTTTTCCCAATACTCATTAGACAAGTTTCTTCCTTTTAACATGATTCTTTTGATGTTCATAAGTGTCACATTCTTTCTCTCTTCTACACCATTCTGATTTGGTATGTATCTAGTTGTAAACTATCTTTTGATTCCATGTTGTATGCAGTAATCATGGAATGGCTTTGAGTCATATTATCCACCATGATCTGACCTCAATACCTTGATCTATTGATCACGTTGGTTCTCTTCTAAGGCTTTGAATTCCTTGAACTTTGTAAAAGATTCATACTTTTGCTACAAGAAGTAAACCCAATTCTTTTTGCTATACTCATCAATGAAAGTGAGGAAGTAACAACTTCCACCAATCGACTGTGTCTTCATAGGTCCACAGAATTCCGTATGCACTAGCTCAAGAGGTTGCTTTGCTATGTATGCAACTCCCTTTGGAAAAATTTCATGGCGTTTCTTTCCAAAGATGAAATAATGACAAGTACTAGTAGGTTCTTTGATGGAAGGTAATTCTCTAACCATATTTTTCTGCTACAACAATCCTAAACCAGAAAAGTACAAGTTTCCAAATCAAAATTTCCATAACCGATAATCATTAGAACATGAAATTGTAAATGAACTCACCTGATCACTATAATTCATAACTAGAGGAAATAATTTATTCCCCATCATCTACACCTTTGCTATTAGTCGACTGCTTGGGGTGTTGTCAAATATAACACATTATTTTCCTTGAAAGATAATTGTGTATTCCTTCTGTGTCAATTCAGCAACACGTACTAAATTATGTTTGAGGCTAGGAACATAATATACCTCTGATATTGTGTTCAGCTCCACCTCCTTGGTTAGAATTTTGACCACTCCTTTTCCATCTACATCCACAGTCTTGTTAGTCCCAAAATTTACCTTTCTCTTCATTAACTGATCCAAATTTGCAACCAAATTCTTATTGCTTGTCATGTGGATACTACAACCACTGTATAATAGCCACACCTTATCAGAAGTTTCATGCATGGTATGGAAAGCTAGGGACATGGAGTTAGTACTCTCTGTAGTGACATTAGTTCTCTGGTTTCCTTCATAAGCTATCCTCTTCCTGCAATCATTAGCATAATGTCCAAACTTATTGGAATAATAACATCTCACCTATGATTTGTCAACTCTTTTATTATTGTTGAAGCTTTTTGTATTGCTTCCACTTTCATGTTCATTCTCTTCTCTCCATCTCTCTGACCACCATGTCTTCTACCTAATCCTCTACCTCTTGATCTTCTTCTACCTCGACCCCTATCTCTTGAAATAGAAACTTGGCTTTTGAAAGTGGTTTCTAATGTGGAATCATTATTTCTTTCTATCCTTCCCTTAGGTGATACAAGTGATCCCATCAACTCATCAACTATCAGTGACGTCAAATCCTTAGCTTCTTCTATGGCTACTACCACAAAAAAAATTAGTATCGAATCTGAGGAAGGATCAAAAGATCCATGGTTGTTGTGAAGACAATCCCTTCTACAGACAAAATTGACCTCTCTAGTCCTATGAGAGGATCTAGCAACAAACCGGAAAAACTAGTGCGGACTTTCCTAGTTTGTATTGAAAAATAAAAAGTGAGAGAGAGAAACCTACCTCACTCTGATACTAAGCACTCAAATTTTGATGATGATATAAATCCCTTAGCTTCCAGGCTCGCTCCTCATTATTCCTTGCTTCTGAATACTAGCAAGAGAGATCAAAAGACAACAAGAGATACAAGAGCATATATAGTATAATTAAAACATAAACTACATGACAGATCATGGAGAATCATGTTAAATGAATAAATATCTAAACACATATGAAAAGAAAACACCAAATGTATTAATTAATGAATAAAAATGCGAAGCATACAACCATTGCCTTGATGTTGGATACCTCCTTTGTAGTGGATTTCTAAGTCCAAGCCAAGACCATTCAAACACTCCTTCACCTTAATTAGATGGGAACAATTTGGGCATAGTTTCAACATAGAAATGTAGCCAAGAAATTACCAACCATTTAGGGATGGAAGAGAATTGATTTATAGGAAGGGAGAGGGAGTTAGGGATCCATAAAAGAGGGAGGAAGGTTCACATATAAAGGGGAAGATACGTACAGGTAGGATGAAGGACTCAAAATGGGAGAGCTCGAACATATCTCTATCCAACAACGTCCAACTTGTTATTCTCAAATATTCTAGCAGGCGAAGCTTCTCCTCCACTTTAGGAAAGAATGAAAAAAGAGGTTCACACAGGTTTTCATATCAAAATATGTGCTACCAGTGCTAGGTCAACATGCTACAATGAGCGATCAGCATAGACCAACAGTGGTGTAAAGCACATTGATCCTGAAAATGATGGTTTCAGGCAAATTTCTCTAGAATTCTCTCAAGGAAGCTATTCTTCTCTTCTTCAGGGATGTTTTTGTATGTGTTTCATGGTGGGTACACTTTGATAGTGTTTGTCATTTTGACACTTTATGATATACGATGGGAAGTGTGACAAAATACTATGTGATAGATGCCCCCTAAAGCATGAAGGCAGAACATGGAGTGATGGGTGAAATGATTTACAATTCGATTAAGGACCTAGAAAAACACCATCAAGAGATTTCTAAATCAAACATCAGAGAATATAAATATCTAACATCTCTGAATAGGCATCTAACAATACATGAATCTTTGACATGGACACAACCATCCAAATATAAGGGATCATGTGTAATGATCCACGACATAGACACAACCATCTGAATAGAAAGGATCATATGTAAAGATCCACAGTATGTACATAGCCATATGAGCAAAAAGGATCATATATATGGACACATGGTATGGTCAAAACCATCTGCATAGAGGGAAACATATGTACAATCATGAATAACTCATAACTCCACTCAACCTGGATTTATAAAATGAAATCTAATGTCTTCATCTCTATCTTAATTTGATCAATGTACTAATTCTACCATGTGAATAGATGTGTCGAAGTCGAACATGATAGAAAACCACCTGATTACTAGTCAATCATGTAAACTGTTAACATGCACGAGGGAAATCACCAATAATGGTAATGGCTCTCAAGGTAAAACAATAGAATCCATGACTGTGAACAATGAAGCTGAAGTTAAATACTCACAAAATCATTCCATTGAAGGCCAATGATGTAAACCTATCATTGAATGTGAAGAGCTTTCCATTGAGGCATGTAAGCTCCAAGGTACTGGAAGGGATTTTCTAGATCATCCTCCTAGATAAAGAACTAAACTCGACTGGAAGTGATCCCTCGAAAGAGAGCCATAATTTATCCTACATCATTGAAATTAAACAAAAGATGTAGTAGAGTAGGTAAGTTTGAATAAGGACTACGACAGAAAGGTTAAAAAGTGTATAACCAGTAAAAAACTGCATATGGGACTTGAACATATCGATGACATGACTCTGGAGTTTGGAAACATTTGACTCATCTTAGGATCAGAGGTCATGATTTCAATGGAATATAATCAGATGAGAGAAGAAATGGATTTCCAAAACCCAGGAAGGAAAGTGATGAAGTGAGGATAACACAAACCTGACACGACCAACAAATAAGTGTCATGTTCAAGAGCGACATTTTTCCTTTACACAAAATACAAGAGGTGTTCACTTTCCTCTTTCCCTGCTATTTCTAGTGAGTACCCCATTATATTTTATCATAATCTCGAAGAGGATAGAATATGCTTATCATATAAGTTCATCCTTCATACGAATCCATGCTAGTAAGTTTAACGAGTCCTACGAAGGAAAACTTGATCTCATCATGGTGGCAAGTCCTCCATCGTTTAAGTCTAATGAATTCGAAAGAGGGGCAACTCGACATCTTTCTCACATTTAGAGAGTTTGAAAAAAAGGTGAAAAAGAAAACTCCATAGTTCCATTTTCATAAATAGTCTCTTGAATCCAAAAAGGTAGAAAATAATATCCAAGAGAACCTCTTAGCCATGTGTGACTAACGTATTCTTTTTTTGTAAAATAGTTTATCTCAGTCCGAAAAAGCGTTAAATGTATACTGAGTGACATCATTTGATTTACTTTAAAGAGTTAAAAATGACAAGTACTCAACAATATTTTCATATTTAGAGAGTCAGAAAAGAGCTTAAGAATGACTCCACAGGGTTATTTTTCCGTTTATTTTTACGAGTCTCAAAAAGTGAAAAAAATAAAACTCGTTGATTTAGTGAAAGTTAGTTACTATCACCATTTATCCATGACTTGTAGCTCCGTAAGTGAACACACATTATAGACTTTGAAGAAAAAATATTAAAATATAAGCAAAATGTTCCCTATATGCTAAAATTATGTAAAAAAACTTATAAAAACTTAAAAAGTAAAATATTTTTACCATTTCACATTTGACAATTTGTAGAGAACTTTTTATGACCTTTTCCCCGATTTTCAGGCGAGGAGTGCGACCAATCCATGACGTCGTTCTTTGATCTGCTTGTTGTAGGTAAGAGATATATCCTTTCTCTTCATTTTGGTAATGATTTTAGGTGTTTTCATCCATAGGATAGGGAGTAAGGAGGGCTCGGAAAAAATTTGTGTCCAGGGTGATCAATATGTGTTTTAACCATTGGACCTGCACTTCTCACCCTATGCTCAACTTTGTCAGTGCACTCGAAGCACAGAAAAATATAGAAATAGCTATACTGGCATAGAGTTACAAAATTTTCAGAAAATGCTCCATATTTAATGATTGTTTTCTAAATTTCTCTCCATATATGCTCATGAAAACTTGTTTTATGGATGTTCCACAAGTTAATTCATGAAAAATGTTGATTGAATGGAAGGAAAGAGGGCATGAAGCAGAAGATCATTAGGTAGTCGAAGACCCAAATTGCATAATGGCCCTTCAGGCATTTGGGTTACTAAAGTTCTTTCGTATTCCTGGGATTAGGATCTAGGTTGTTTTACTACAACATTTGGTTAGCTAGTAGGATGTTGATCACCGACTATTTATAATTGGGGACGAAGAACTTGAGATATATATTGCAAAAATCTATTTCGTTACGGGTTTGTCAAGAAGGGGAAAACAAATCTAGCTTTCTGGTTCTCGTGCTAGAGGGTATAGTACAAATATGTTGATCACGAGACATTGCCTAGGCTCTCAGTAAAATAACAGTAGGAAGATAGACATAAAAACTATCACCAATTTGCCGCTAAGAACAGTTCTCCATACCATGGATGGAATAGTTGGATCTCATGCCTTGCATGAAGTAACTAAATCTCATTTCCAATATGCCATAGATTGTCTAAGTCCCATAATTTTCAATTGGTGTGAAGGATTGTTGGTCAACATGAAGAGCCAACTTACGAATTCCAAGACAGGGATGTTGAAACTATTCATCTATGGATCTATCTTGGTGACGTTCTTCTTGGAATGTGTACCATTGTTCAGATATTAGTTGAAGTGGATGCTCCAACACCCAAGGATCCACGATTACTGAGATGGGGTGAGTTGATGCCTTGACATGGAGGTGGACAAAAAATGTCATTTCCTCCAGCATTTATTGGATGGATGGTACAACAACTAATCATGGTAGATAATGGGAATACGCTGGAATGGATTTATGGGGAGATCTCGACTTTCCACTTCCACCTGGTAAGTGGTGGAGTAATGCAGTTAAAAAACTATTTTTTAAAGTTTTTGTAGTTTTGGATGTTTTTCTTTCACATGTAGTGACATTTGATACTTGTGATTTTTTGCAGATGTTGGACGAGAGAGACCTGTAAGGGTTTCTCTAATAGCTAGAAAACTGGCACGAAAGATAGAGGATATTCCCTATGAGGAGGGAGCTGAACCGATCATAGAGGTGGAATGTGACCTGGAAGCCTTGACAAGAGGCATTCCAAAATACACATTTATTGATGGGTTTCCACTCCAATATCAGAGGCATACTATAGGGGTGTTCCATGGACTACGTTGGTTACTAAACTAAGTCATCTAAGTTGTTTTGTGCTACCATAAGCACCATGTTGGCGATATCCATCTCTAGTTTTCATTTTTCTACACTTATATAGGCTCGAGAAGCCATATGTCTGAGAACACAGATTTTGATATTTTGATGTAACATACATTTTTCAAACTTATATATATACTATAATATATATATATATATATATATATATACACATTTGTCCATTGATTCTATGTAATGTTTATATTATATGTTTTTGTATTTACATATGATGCAAATGTCTATCTAGAATGTGATTATCCAATGTACCTATTAATGTGTTCAAACGCCTTAGAATATGTTGATAAGTGATATAATCAAAGTCTCGTTCCAAGAGATGAACTTGCAAATACATTCTCAAAATCTAAGGGTTTCTAACTTAATATTGTCTATTAAGTTATATTACAATGAGCTATGAATCGAGATTAACAACTAACTCTCTAATGCTAAGAGAAATGTCTTCTGACAAAAACTCGATAACCGCACTATATTTGGCAATGCTATTAGTGGTACAACCCAAACATATGCCTTGTAAGTTCATTAACTCACTATTAGGGTCATAGATTTCCCATGTGACAGAAGATAGATTTTGTGTACAATGCCAAGCACCATCAACGAAATAGACATAAAGGTTCGATGACATTGGAAAACTAAGTAGAACATGCTATAAGCAGAGGAAAACACATATGCAAAAGCAAACAAATACACTAAAACCAACTGCACACTAATGAAAAACACACTAATCTACATCATATCTATGCGAAATTGAGGCACATAAATTTTCAAATGGAGCCCATTTTAGCACTTGGGTAATCAATCAAAAGAGAGTAAAATTTTAATTTTACTATTGGCATGACATGTAAGCATTGACTCATGCAATTAGTGGAATGATACAAAATAATGACAATGGAAACATGCCTCTTGGGAGAGTGAGGGTTACAAGTCACAAAATAAATGCCCCATTGCAGTAATGGGTGAATAGTAAGACTCGGTGAGAAAGTCTCATGAAGGAGGATGCAAAAATTTTAAGCTTATCACGAGAAAAAGATACCCCTAAGTGAATGTGTTTGACAATCCCAGGTTGGACTAAGATGTCACTGGGCATGGTTGCCAAAATGTTGCCCATGTTTCCTTCAAACAACACTTCGTGAACCAAAATAGGTGTATAAAGTGGATGAGTCGGTACACTAGAAACAAGGGTTTCCAAACAAGAGGAAATCTCACCAAGGCTTGGGAGAAATGAGGAATGATGATGGGAATCATTTCATGGAGTTTCCTCAAGAAAAATAACTTTTGTGATACTTTCATCAGTTGGAAATGTCTCATTCAAAGGATCTAGAGAATCCCAACGATCGAGCCAAGGAGATTATGAGTTTGAATCTAGACTCATACTAACATAATCATGAATTTCAGAAGTAGGTGCAGAAGATAAAATGACAGCCTGATATGATTTCTCTACAAGGATAAGTGGCATAAAATTGCCAAACTTGTCAATCTAATCAGGATGGGGAATAACTTGATGATCATGATGACTCGAGACCATGTTAATTGAAGTGATGCTCGGAGGTGGAAGGGAAAAAGTTCCCATAAGGGAAGAGTCTTTGAAAAGACCCCCCACAACACTCTCTTAAGGGATATCAGCATTCCCAACATATGGCACATTGTCATTTGAGGAGTTAGAAGAGAAAATGGTGAGCTGATCGACGGTGACTATTTTCCCTTGATGACGAAGACAAAGCACACAAAATAGGGTAGAAACCATGCACAACATTGCATGGGTCCAACTACAACCAGGTAGAAGATTTTAATTCAAATTGGCATTGATAACTTCTACTTCTAGGTTAATAGTGTTTTTCTTCAAATTGAGTTGGAAAGTCATTTAGAATACCATATGGATGGAAACCTCTACCATCGAAAACATCCAATGTATTTGGGGACTATTTGAGAGGTGGATATCCATTAAATTTCCAACATGAAAGGGACATGATGCAAGTAGAAGCACCCTCATTAATAACAGACAGATGGATAGTCCTCCCTTTGATAACAACTTGTATAACAAAGGAAATTTGATGCGGAAGACAAGGAACATGGTTTTTGAGGTCAAAATTAATAAGGTTTGAATCTGTAGGATCAATCCATCATATGGAGCATAGTGATGCTTTCCTTTGCAATGGACAAGTCTGAAGGACTTCCAAAGCTGACATTGTCGAAGGCGCTTGAGAAAAATTTTCCATAGTGTTATAATGTTGAGTAGCTCGCTTATTCGGATTATACGATGACTTCCAAAGAACACCTTTGGGAGGTGGTTGGATAATGGAATCATTACTAGGTTATTCAATTTGAAAAGGAATTGAATTGGGTAGAGTGGAAGTAGAAGGCATATTAGTGGAATCATTTCCCACAATAGGTTTGGTAGGAGTTTGATAATTGTTTGATTGAGCTGCAATAGAGACAGATGTCGTGCCACTCATAAGAACTTGAGAGCCTCAAGATGTAGAGGATTGATGTTGATCTACTAATTGAGTCTGTTGTGATAGAAATGATTCTTTCAACATGGTTGGTGTTCCTGGGGTGCCTTTTAGAAGATTAATAACCTCATAATGATGGGGAAAATCCTTGGTATAATGATATTCATCACATATAGGATAAGGATATTTCAGCTTGTGTTTGGATGTATCCTCAACAGATGGTTTAGGAGAATCCTTTTTAGGGGTATCATATTTTTCCTTACCTTTGGCCTTCTTTTTCCCTTTCAAGGCTTTGTCTACTACGGTGTATTGGACAACATTCACCTTGAAATTTTTACCAAGATTATTGGAAGCATTCAAAGGAGGAGAAAGTGCAGTAGCGAGAACAGATTTATGCTTCATAGAATTCGAAGAAGCATTGCAGGAAGGTTGAGCTACTAACCCTATAATACCATTAATGGGTTTTGTCTCCGTAGGTTGAGAAGATGTCCGATCAGTTGAAGGTCACAGGGCATCGGGTAAGAGGTCATAGAGTGTGCCAGATTATGAATATACCAAATCCAGATATTGAGCACAGGTGATGGCTTGTTCTTCAATCACATAGCCACCCATAGCTACGTCTTTGGTGATTTTATTAACGAATGACTTATTAAACCATTCCATTAAAATATCATTAGGGATATCGAATATAATAAGATGACAGTGAGGTCTCCATTCAAGGATGTGATGAGAGATGTGATTAGAAGTCATCTAGTTCAAAGACAATAGGATATGGGTCCTAGTTTCATATCAAACTAGTAGCTAAAAGTGAGTGGGAAAATCCATAGCCAAGGTATTGAAATGTTGAAAGGCACCTTGAGGTAACTCGATGTACCATTTGATGAAACCACCATTTAAAGTGCACTGGAAAACACGTAGTCGAATGAAATTGTCGACCAAAGAGTTGGACAAACACCATAAATGGTAGGTCATGAAATGACCCTAGGGGTTTCCTCCAAACTCCCTTCGAATTTTGGTAGGAACCAGAGGCCGATATGGTGAATGGAGTATTGGGTCATTTGTAAGCCTCAACACATCCAGTAACTCCAATGTATCTAAAAATGTTAATTGAGGATTAAGAGGCATGAACGAACTTTGGTAACGTCCACATTTATGATTCAAACCTTGTTGGTATTGTTTTTTCCCCAATAGTGGTGGATTTTGAACATAGGGATTTTGATACTATCCTCACTCAGAGGAATTTTGACCATACAAAGGTTAGTATGTCAACACTTAGGTGGTTTTGATGAGGATAGGTTTGATATTGACACGAAATAAGCTATTGAGAACCATAAGGAGGATAGGTAGTATGTGAGGAGTATTGAGCATAGCTTTGCTGATGCAACGGTTGACCTTACCGATGCAATGGTTGACCTTGCTACTGCAATGGTTGTTGATAAAACTCTTCTTGCATGCAAGGTCCTTGTTTCATGTAAGGTCCTTGATGTTGATAGGTTCCTTGTGGATATTGATAGGTTCCTTGCTAATATGAGCCTTGTTGCAAAGGATTACCAGCTCCTAAAGGATAAGTTCTAGAAGCAGACTAAAACTCACTAGACTACCCAAATGAGGGATTAGGAAGAGACTGCATTCAGGATCCTTCCTATTGATTGAGAGGTGGGTTGTAGGTTTCTGTGAACCATATTGAAGGTATAGTTGTTGGTAAGGTATTTGAGCTAAAAGAGGCTGATAATAAGGGATCTAAACAGATCTATATGGAATGGAGGCTCCACTAAGATAAGGAATACTTTTAATAGTTTTACTTGCTCCCATAACGTGATTTTGGGATGGTGAACTCAATTAAGTTCCACCAGAGACAAGAGGAACATATGGAGGACGTGGTTGCCCCTTAGGTAGTGGGATAGAAAATGTTGAAGATTTCCAACTCAATGAAGGAGGTGTATCCATTGTAGCGGTCGGGGGAGGAGCTAAAGAACTTATAGGGACAATAACTACCCAATTGTGACTATAGGTTGGGAAGAAACCGAAGGTTGAACATGAATTTGGGTAGCCACATTCAAAATAAATAGTCTAGGGGTAAGAATAATTCCATATGACCATATCAGATGATGATAAAGCTAAGGTGCGCTTGGATTACCTGAAACTAGATGACCAAGAGAGGTATAATTCAGAGGAAGTAAGGGTACACTATTTTCAGGGGGTGGAGTCATTCCACTTCCCATATAAGGAGAAGGCACATATGGAAATACTTTAGGTGGATAGGGATATTCAGAACCATCAAAAATACTAGGAGTATGGGTGTTTGAGACTTTCGGAGGAGGATCTTGAGGATACATTGTCAGTGGAATCTCACCTTTTGAGGCCATGGGTAGAAATAGTTGATGAGGAGGAACCTACAATGTGCTAGGAGAACATTCCAAAGGTATGTTAGGATTATCGAATGGATTATATGGGCGTTGAGGAGATATCACCAAAGGATATCATTCATAAATCGAATTCAGGGGAAACAACAAGAACTATTAATGAACCTCAAGACTTTCTAGTTGAGATTCTTGAGATGATGAAAGCAACTCTCGAGGTGGAGGATGAAAAGCAAGGGTTCAAATTCTCGGGACAAGTCCAAGTTCAAAACCTTGATCTTAAAATGACTCTGGAATTTCGGGATGGACTCCTTGTGATAACCCTTCAATCTAAGATTATGAAGGAGGTATGTGAGGTGAACTTGGTGGTTCTGCCACGATGACCTTTTCACAAAATAAAAAGGAGAGGAGGTGATTAATTTGAGCTTCAATTAAAATTTACCATTAATAAGGCATAATGAGGCCAAGGGAAACTACATGAGTAGGACATGTTATCACGGGTAGTAAATTTTAGAACTTTAAAACAAGAAGTTAATAAAAAAGGGTAATCTAGCAAAAAGGGTTTACCAAGTATCCATGAACCATTATATACACATTGGCGGAACCAAGTACTTAATGTATGGAAACCAATCTCCCTAAATGTTGTATTCTATGTATCATGTCTACAAGGCGGCTGACTCGATTACCTGTGGCTAAAGAATAGAAACCTAGTTTGGTCTACCAATATATAGATGATAATACGGGGAGCACAAGTTTGTGTTAGCATTGTCTAATGTGTAACCATTTGATGATAGTGTTCCCATATACTTGCCATACATCGAGCACCTCTGATATACCCGAAAGTACATGAGAATGATCCTATGTACTTTCGTACATGGAATGGGATATCACCCCTCGGATATAACACTATCTGATAAGAAGAACTACTAGGTTTATAGATGTTAGAACATGTCTCTAGCCTAGACCTCTAAATGTTTTCGTTAAGTTCCAAATGCTCCTTAGGCTAATTGAGTAAATTTTAATTTTTATCTTGAATCATGTTTCAATTTTCGGGCTCACAACAATGTTAGCTGAATGCCTAAGATGCAATTATATGAGAAAAGAAAAACTTTCCATTTCGATGAAAGCTACAGAAATAAAGGGAAGAAGTTTCAAACAATAATTCATCAAACAAAATTCCTTCTACTAACTTTCATTTTCGCTTTCCAAATGGAATTCCAAAAAGTAAAAATGATTTTCACTTTTCACTATCCTAAATGCAACTTTTCAAGAGTAAAATGATTTTCACTTTTACTAAGATACACTTATATGAATGATGTTTTTCTTTTAATTTTAAATTATCTAATTCAACTAATGCATCAAGCAAAGAAAAATTAAATTCGATTCAAACACACCTACATGAAAATATTTTTCATTTTTCCTTTTGAACAAATGATGATGCACTCCTTTCAGCTTGAGAATCAAACAATGTGATCTATGCTTTATTATAAACCAGAAATAACTTTCCAATGCAAATAACCTAATGCAACTTGAGAAGCAAATTTTGAAAGACAAGGTAAAACAAATGCAAAATGAGGTTTTTCAATAATTTCCACACAAAGAGAACACTCAATCCATTAGAAAAACCAGTATCCTAGTGACAGAAATAAGCAACAAGTGATGACCAATTGACTAGAATCCCTAGGAGTCAATCATATTTTCACTCCTAGTACTTCAACACCAATGAGATAAATTTCACAAATTAATGAGACAACTAGACAAAACACTGAAAAATCCAAGCATAGAGGAAGGGAAACACCTTACAAGACAAGACACACTAGACCGTATGATAGAAACCGTAAATTTCACAACTTTCAGGGATCAATACAACTGTTACAGTGAAACCTGTGATGATAGGGGTTTTAGTGTGATTGTTACTAAATAAAACACGCTGGCAGTACAAATGTTCCAGGAAAAAATGCGTTGGACAAGAAATTTTGGGAAAAATAAAAATAATTTCAAAGGGAAGTCTAGACTTAACACTCTAAATTATTAATCACTCAAACTGCAGACCTAAACATATTCCAAATCACTGATAATTCAATGGTTGGCCAAATCGATTGAAAAAAAAAAACACAAAAAAGAGGTTAAAAGGGTTATAGGCTCCGTAATGAAGTCGCCATTTTTTTGTGAAGAAAATCCCTTATGTAGATATAAGTGATCTCTCTAGTCCTATGAGAGGATTTAACAAAAAATGAAACAAGAAAGTGCATGCTTTCCTAGTTTATGTTGAAAAATGAAAAGTACAAGATAGAAACCTACCTCACTCTGATGATAACTACTCAACATTTGATGATGATCTTGATCCCTTAGCTTCCAGGCTCGCTCCTTGCTATTCCTTGCATTTGAATACCAACAAGAGAGATCAAAAGACAACAAGAGATACAATGGCATACATAGTATAATTCAAACATAAACTATATGAGAGATCAATGAGCATCATGCTAAATGAATAAATATTTATACACTTATGGAATGTAAACATGAGATGTATTTATTAATGAATAAAAAGGAAATCATGCAACCATTGGCTTGATGTTGGATACCTCCTTTGTAGTGGATTTCCAAGTACAAGCCAAAACCATTCAAGCAATCCTTCTCCTTAATTAGATAAACATGATTTGGGTATAGCTTCAGCAATATAGGAACGCAGGCAAGTAATGACCAACCATTTCGGTATGAAAGGGACCTGATTTATACAAAGGGAGAGGGAGTTAGGGATCCAGAAAATGGGGAGGAAGGTCCACATCTCAAGGGGAAGATCCCTAAAGGTAGGCTCAATGACTCAAAATGGAAAAGCTCGACGATATCTCTATCCAACAACATCTAGCTCATTATTCTCCAAGATTCTAGCAGGCAAATCTTCTCATCCATTTTACAAAAGACTGCCAGAAGAGGTTAAATGCGAGTTTTCATATCAAAATCCATGCTGGAAGTGCTAGGTAAACATGCTACAACAAGCCATCAGCATATGCTAACAATGGTGCAAAGCGCACTAATCTTGAAAACTACAGGTTTAGGCAAATTTCTCCAGAATTCTCTCTCGGCAGCTCTTCTTCTATTCTTCATGGATACTTATGTATGTGTTTCATGGTGAGAAAACTTTAACAATTTTTGTCATTTTGAAGCTTTAGGATATGGGGTGGGAAGTGTGACAAAATATTGTGTAACAGTGGTGCCTGCAGAGCAAGTGAGGAGAGGGGCAAGAGAAGAAAGTTGTTGGTTTATTTTTTTAAATGCGTCAAAAAATTTTCGAACTATTAAGGAGTGTCATGTGAAATCCACACCTCTTTAATGCAAAAACTATACAAATATTATTTAACTTTGATTCCGCCAAAAATCAGGTTAAGTGGGCAGCTTCATTGAGTTAGTGGTGCACAAGCATCATGAGTATTCAAAAGCCTAAAACAACTATGATAAAAGTCAAATAACGTTTTTCAAAGGCATGTGGGTTGTCCTTTTTGAAAGTTTGAACGAGTTTCAAGCTAAAAAAATCACATGGTTATTATATCTTTGGAACAATAAGTGACATATTTTTGTTATATGTTTGATACCAATTTGTTGGAAAGGAAGAGGAGACAAGACACAAAAGAACAAAAATAATTCACACACACAATAGCAATATTTGTAGCTCTTCTATTGATCACACAAACTTAATGATTACAATGAACCCAATGAAGGGTATTTAATCTTTTCCAACTAGTGACTCACCTAAACGAACTTCACATGCAACCACACACTAAATTTGACTATGACATAACTCAACTTGACTTAATGCTCAGTTAACTAACTCTCTAATTTTAGGTAAATCTCCATGTGTGTGTTAGACAACTATTTTAACATAGTTGAGCAAATTTATGAGGCAATGACATTGCACGAAGTGGTGTGAGTGGAGCAGACCAAATTCATAGAGGAAGAGATGGAATGATTCTCGTGGATCTTGAATAGTTATTGTGCATACATGTTAGTGTGAGTGAAGATGTTGAGGAGAAATGTCACTATGTCCTTTCAAGCCTTTAGACTTGCGATTATTTTTTAAACCCCACGATTTATTATTGATACTTGCAACTCAAACTTTGGTGCAGAGGTTTGTATCCTGCACAAGCTCATAGAAATTACCATTCATGCCACTGAATGGTCATAAACATAGTCAATGCATCAAGAAATAAGGTTTGACTATGGTCCCATAACCCACTTGTCCTAGGATCAATAATATAAAAACAAAAGATGAAGAACCCCCAGAAATTATTTTCATCACCATCTACCGAATTTTTTGGAATTACCTTGACAAATTACAAAAATAATCTACATAAAAATTTAATCTTTTGGCACTTTTAATTTATAGAACCATAAAATTACTTGTCTTTAGCTCATTTTCTTGACATTTGATAAAATATTTTCTAGGGAATAGAATCACAAGGATAGGGTTATCGAGTTAAACTATAATGTTAGGAGTTGATCTGAGTCTTACTTTGGGTTTTTTCATGACTTGCAACTCACTTCTTGAATCCATCTAAGGAGACATTGAGAATTTAGCCTGTGAAATGAAATCCAAAATAGGAAACATATTTGAGGTCTCTAACCACTCGCAATTATATTTTACCAAGGCCCATTGATCATGCTATCTGCAATCACCCAACGTGACGCAAAAACTAACCATAGGGCCTGTAACTTAAAAACATTAACACACCACATAAACTAAAATTCACACAATATCAAATGCACATAAAAATCTTAGAAATAATTTATTAATAAATTAAATATTTACAAGAGAAATATTGGCCTATTCATTGGCCTCTCATTCCTCACACTCACACCTATATACACACTTTTATGCTTGATGGGCTCGCCTATATTTATAGAAGTGGATTTGAACCCAAGTAGGTTCTAGATCCTCAACTAGCTCGCAAAATATCTTTCATGATCCATAAAATATCTCATCTAATCCCTTATCTCTAGACGAGATCTAAGTAACCCTCAAATCTCTCAACTCTTCCAAAATACTCTTGAACCTTCTCCTATTTACAATAATTCTCATTCTGTTGTAAAACTACAGGAAAAATACAATTAATAATTAAATCCTAATTTAAGAAATTAACACTCTTAGTAAAAATTTGACCCTAGGTTGGATGCACCTGCATCAGACTGAGGTAAAATAAATTCATGGTATCATATACATATATCCTCATAAACCTACTAAATTGCTTCTAGATCTGAAACATTACTCTATTGTTGATCATCCATTCTTTATTGTTTTGTGTAAATTGTTGTTACTTTTAATTCCCCAAGTTTCTAGTTTTTATGTTGTAGTTTTCCTCCTGCTTTACTGATGTATACTTGTGCATTCAAATTTATTATGTTATTGTCCTCCTACTTCATCTTGCAATATCTGGATTTATGTATTTTTTCCATTAGCTCCCTTAATTCTTCAATTTCAATATTCAATGTAGTTTTTGACTGAAGTTTGTTGTTACTAGCTTGGAAAATTAATTCATCATCCTTAACATTAAATTGCAAAATGCAATTTATTTGAGGTTCCACATTTTTAGTGTTAAACATGCTTGAGAATTTCTCTTCTTCATTTGCAAATTGATTAGATTCAAGTTCCACTGACATCTTTTCTAGAAATTGTAATTCTTCTTCACATTTCATTAGCATTTTATAGTTTCTTTAAGAAATCATTTCAATAGACTCATCTTCATCCCTGCATGAAATAAAATTAATGTGTTTTCCATCATCTGCAACATATCCTACATCCACACACCCATTTTCAGATTTAAAAACATAAGACTTTATAGTCTTGACAGATGATTTTGTCCTCAAGTCTTTATGTTGGTCTTTCAAACATTTTGGGGTGTCATATCTAGCAAAGGAGTCCACGTTCACATCAATGGATTTTATTTTAGTATAATCATCGTCTTCATGGAGCATTGGTCCTTGTTCTGGTTCACAAATGCACAGATTCATCTGTGTTATCTGAAGGTTGTTTTACTTCCTTTAACAAAACTTTCAACTCATTTTTTTGTCTTCTTGCAATTGACTACTTGATTGGCCATCTAACTTTCTTCTTCATTATCCATCTATGTTTTTGATTTTGTAGCAGCTCCATCAACATGTCACCTTCAAATCATCGATCTCTTTCTCGAACTCTTCATCACTTATGCCAACTGTTATGGAATCACTGTGATTTTTCTCTTAATTCTAGAAATGACTATCCATAGTCATATTCATCTTCTACTTCTTTCGTGAACTTTACCTTGTTCACTATAAGTTGCAATCAAATTAACACTTTACCAAGTTATCTCCTCTGATCTTGGTTAATGTTTCATTTCACTTGAACATTCTTTCTAAGCAATCCTTTGTACTTTTCTTTCTTGGCTGCAAACAACTACAATGTCTCTTCAAATTATTTTTACAATACATTGACCAGACTTTGGGTGTTGGCTCTACCAATCGTACACCCATTACATTCAAGGACTCAAACTTAAACACACTTTTCAATTGACTTATAACCTTTTAACTCCAGGCTTCTCATATAGTATCAACTCTTTACATTAATGGACCTTCTGGGTTTGAGACAACCAAAAATGCACCCTTCTTTATTTCAACTTAAACTTCTACTACTTAAATTTCTCTATACTCAACGACTCCTTTATAACTTCCAAAATCATTACATTGGTTACAAGATAAATTTCAATAAATTTCAATTTTCACTTTCATGTTTCCCTATAAACTTCAATTCCATTCCCTAAATGACTAAATCCATTATCATATCACCCGAGACTGCAAAAAAATAAAGTAAAATCCTTTTCACACTTTAAGAATTCTCATATAAATCCTCCCTCTTCAAAAACTCTTCTATAAATACTCCAACTAAGTCTCTCCCATGATTTAGTGCATTAAAATAATAAACAAAATCCATTAGGTGAAAGTATGTTTCTTCCCTTTGTTTTGTTAAAGTTATATACGTCCATGATTTAATTTATCCCATTATGTGAGAGAAATAGGAAATACTCACGTGGCTCCTTTGTTGTGCACATCTTCATGCAGCCTTGAAAGCAAACAAAACATCAACCATACCGGCCATTGTAGTCTTTGAAATCAATAAATTTCCATACACTACTAAAGTTGTAGATTTCCATACTACCTCATCCAAAACTGCGACTCTCTATTCGCTTCGATTCTCTTCCTTATACGCACCATCGAACTTATTGATTCATCTCCTTCCTTTATTCAACCATTAAAAAAAACCACATGCGAAAGCACCTTTTGTAAATCTTTTTGAGCCAAAATTTTAAATGGACAGACTTTGAAACCTTTGGCCGCAGCTACGTCATGCCTTGAGTTTTGCTTCTTGTGATACAAAAACTATAATTTCTTCAGATGTCTGAACACTACTGGACATTCTCTTTCCCGTCAACAAAACATCTCTATCAACGCATCCTTTAATGCCGCTCTTTGTAAACTACTCGACAGTTTGACAGAAGAAGAAATATATGCTTCTTCAAGCTAGAATAGATATGCCTCAGAAGAAACTATGGACTCTTGGTCTCGGAATATTTACACTCTGGTCTAGTGCTGGAGAGATATATCTATTGACGTCTACTCTGTATATATTTCAGAAACAATTAATTATGTTTTAGTAGAATTTACTGCAAGGCAGTTCGTTACCATATATACCCTTTCTTTAATTCGACTCCGCCTTGACCAAGTGGGGCAAATAGTGGGATTCACACCACTGATGGGTAACAAGTATTCAAACAAATTTCCCTTAATTTTAGGTGCTGTTGGCAACTTTATCCTCGTGCTGTTAGTATTCCTCAGAATCCCCTTCTCGTGCACAACCTCGAATTCGACAGCAGCAGCTCTTCTTTCTTCATACACTACAATTTTTCATAGAGATTATGCCAGTGTGGACGCAACTGAAAACAAAACTACAAAACAAGGAAAATGAATTCCACCATTTTTAGATCTGCCACAAAATTCCCGAGAAGAAATGAAACGCGGTGCCAGAAAAGCTTCGTTCCCAGGAAAGCTTTGAGTTCAGGCCAACTTCGTTCAATCTTTAATTCTGTTCAATTCTCTGTAACGCAGAAAATTGACGAGCCAAAAGCTCCATTTCACCATTGTCAGAAAGAACTTACAGACACAGAGAAAGAGCAAGCTTGTGACAGAAGCCCCTGCTAAAAATTGGTATCAGAGCTAGTAACATCTAGTTCTAAAGGTTGGTACTCAAATCTATCTTTGTTTCGAAGAATGGATTCATTCAGAAAGTCTATCTCATTCCGAGAGCTTGAAGAAGATTCTCTTCCAGAAGACAATCCGCTTAAAGAAATGTTTGAAAATAACTCAAATAAAACTTTAAATTCTGTAGAAAAGACATATGAAGAAAGTCAACCTTCTGCTAGATGGGCTCTCCCAGACATTACACCTTCTGAAGTCTATAGCGACTTAGCCCCATTTCATTTAATTGCTGCCTCTAGGATTAGTATTAAAGAGTCAGCTAGTCAAGTTGAAGAAAATTCAGATAGTATCCAGACTATCCCGTTGCTTAATCCTTAATCTCTACAAGCAGAAGCCAAAAGATTGAAAACAAATTATCTACATCTTGGATGTCTCAGAGTTGGCATTAATCCTTTGGTTCATAAGGGACTGAACACATTCGTTCTTGCTACAGTTAGAGATCTAACGCACAATAAATATACAGATTCCATCATTGGTGGAATTGTTGCTCCTCTATCTGATGGCCCAGTATACTTTGATTGTTATCCAAACTTTTTTGTCTATACATTTGATGAAACCATCAAGGATATTCTACAGTTACAAATCCATACCACTGGATTCAACATGAAAAAGAAAAGAAATAATATTACCATTCAGACCAAAGTCTGTTTCAGACATACCAACACTTTGTGGCCAGCAATCCGTCATACCCCCAGTCGGAATTCCAAGTCAAGTGTTGTAGTCAAAACCGACCCAAAAAATCAAAAAGTTGAGCATCAGTTGATAAAATGGGAAACTTTAGAGTTCCCAAAACATTGGGTTGTTAATCACTCCAGGCCGCAGCTCCCCATGAACATTACTTCTGCCAATATTACAGAAAATGCTTCTAGTGCAGTTATATCTTTTCCTCGAAGATCAACCATTGATCGAAAAGGAATAGATGTTGTCTGTAAAATGTCCAGATATTACAGAGATCCCTCCACTGTAGATACTATTTGTTCATCTTCATATTCTTCTTGTCGTCATTTACAGCTTTTTGAACTAGCCCAGCTTGTAAATTTTTCATCTTTAGAAGTAAAATGTCCTGAGTGTACAAATATCATCAATCTTCTCAGTTTAGCAGAACAAAACATTCACCTGCATCACAA
>APFE031218897.1:0-16663 GCA_000404065.3 Pinus taeda
GTCAGTGCATGTTCAGTTCAGCAGGGACAGGTGTTAGAGGATCAGATTGCTATCAGTTGTGACTATAGTTGTGCATGATGATTTGCACAATCAGTGGGATTGAGTTTCCACTGAGGATTGCGTGATATATCCAAGGCAAATACGTTTTTGCTTCAACCATTCATCATTATTCTCATGCAGGTATTGATCAGTGGAGGCAGGCAAGCAGTGGAAGAGATTTGAACCTGTGATTGATTCAGATCTGAGCTGTATTGTGTGTAACAGAGGTGGAGATACTTGTGAGAAGTATTATGCTGTGTAATGTTACATGACTCAATCATTAATATACAGATAGTTGGGGTTTTTAGCGAGATGCTTTCCCCGGGATACATACTGTGTTAATGTGTGAATGCTCTTGATGTTTTATTGTTATTGATGCTGCTATATTGATGATCAACATAGAGGAGCTTATGTATTATGTATGTTTTCCGCAATAGTACATGATCAGGATAATCTCCATTGAATATGTGTTAAATTATTCAAAATTTCTACACAATCAATAATCATAGGAAGGATCCTACACATGGGGAAAGGATGAACCACATACCATCGACATGTCAACCATCAATCGTAGGGAATAAGCATCCTACATGTGGGGAAAGGATGAACCACATTCCACCAACATGTCCACAAGAAGATTCCTGAATGCATCTCTCACGTAGGGTATCCATAGGAGAAGGTGTGTTAATTTTAGGTACGTTCTATGCTTAGAGAAATTTAATTCAATTTTCACAGTTAGCTCAATATATTTTCCAAATTAGCAATCACATCAACAATAAAGTAAACTGCAGATAGAACAGAAAAATAAATCACCAAAGAGAAGCCATGACAAGAGGAGATAATATGTGGCTCTAGCCAGGGACAAACCCCAATGTGGGGAAACCCTTGATCAATTCTTCTTATATGTTATTTAATAGTTCAACAAAGAGAGAGAGAGTACATTTACAACAGAAGTCAACACTTAGACTTTCTAAATAAGAGAACAGATCATCTCTATATGAGATCAGTTGAAGCCATGCTGCTTCAATTGCTTCTCAAAGGTGAGTCCTTCACCTCTCATTGTGTTCCATCTCGTCATCATGCTACACCTTACCGTGTTGCACCATGTTGCACCCATCATGAAAATGCTGGAAATTATGACTACTACACCTTCTACTAGCTGTCCCATTTACTAACTCCATCAAACTTCATTGTTGTGCCATGCATCACCATGCTTGTAGTTGTCTATGCTTTACCATTTAGACATGTTGTACCTTTGCATGCTAGGTGTACTTGCTACTAAGTACCATACAAATGTCACAATGTTAGTTTGTTGTCCCTTGCATGCTTCTGTACCAATTTTCTTCCAATTGGCTCCAACAGGCTGCAAGGAAAACTGGTATATCTCCAACTGCTCATGTTGACCTGAATACATGGCACTTAGGGGCTGCAATAATTCTGTCCATATTAGGACTGATCCTCTAGCACCCAAATCAACATAAATACATACCTTTGCTTCTTCAAGGGCTGGTGATTATTCTCTGCTCTTAGGTCACTAGTTAAGGCTTCGTTACTGCCTGTTACATCCCATCTTCCTTGACTTCAAGACACCCTAAATAGCGTGACCTTCTCCCACACATATATCTTCTCCTACGCTATTGTTAAGTCCACCTTCTAGGCCTCCAAACACTTCCCTATAGCCTCATGTTCACACAAAAACCTGCCTGTGTCTTTTTGCCTCCTAAAAGTGCCCTTTAGGCCCATGGCTAAGCTATAGCATCTCCTCCTAGCTACGGCTCACTTATGGGAGGAAGCTACCACAAGGAGAAGGCTTATCCACCACCCAAAACTATCCTACATGGCTCTAGCCTCCTGTTGTTGAAATCTGAGGCCTTGTAATGGAAAAATTAACCCAATCCTTCTCCCTTATAAAATTCAGCTATTTTAGAGGTGTATTACTCATGAATGGATGCACTTTGTATCCCTTTCTTCCACATTGTCCACACTCCTAAACTCCTCTCATTCTCTTCTAGGCTACTACTTCTAAGGCTTGATATGATAGTGGTTAGGTCTTCTTAAGATCACAAATAGGCCTCCTCTATATAGTGTATAGGAGCCTTCCTTCAATGAAAATTATATGATTGTATTAGACCTTCTTTTGCTGCAGCTAGGGCATGACTAGATCCCCTACAATTGCAACTAGGTGTTCCTCTCTTCAACTGCATCTAGGGAACCTTGATTTGCTGCATATAGGGCTTCTCCCTCTTGATCTCTTTAACCACCTAACCCAGATGAGTGGAGAGAGTTCTTAGGAGAAGTGTGTGTCTAAAATGACTCTCAAGTCATCTCCTTTTATACTAGAACATTAAGCACTTGTGGAGTTTATTTGGTTGTTGGCCAACCTTGACGAATCATCCCATAACACAAATAAATTCATATCTCGATGAATACTTATCAAAATTGGACGATCTTTAGATCAATCCTACACCTCTCAATGAGAGGTATGCAAGAAAAATACCAATTTCCATTAATAAGATGACCCACAGGGAGTTTCTCCCTAGTTTCCAATTTTAACAAGGTGAACCACTCATCGTACTCATATGCCATAGGAGAAGGTGAACCACTCATCCTTTGCATATCTCATTAATCGTAGGGGAAGGTGAACCACTCACCCTACAAACATGTCTACCATCATGAGGTATCACAAGGGAAGGTGAACCACTCACCCTACACACATGTCTACCATCATGTGGTATCACACGGGAAGGTGAACCACTTACCCTATTATCACTCATAGCTCTCAAGAAGTACTGCAAGCTCCCAAGAGCTCCCAGAGATCAATGTTCAATCAGACCCTCCTAGTAAGGTTTATCCACAACTCCCACCCTCTCTATGAAGAAAGTAATATTCTCATTCAACAATGATGAATCTAGGTAGCTTTCCAATACACCATAAAGTGGTACATAATATATGTGGAGTATGGATTCTCTTAAGAATATCACAATATAGCACGTGCTCAAATGGCTCACTGAAGAAATTCTTCAACCGAAATGGCTTCGTAATAAGCATTGCTTGTTACTTTATACAATCAACCTCAATAGTTCTTTCAGAGCAACTGAATCAAGAGATATAGTACTAAATGTTCCCTTTCCATCCATCATACTGCCAACCCATCCAGCATCAAAATATTCATGAAATCTTGGATTTCATCAGTGTACCTCAAATTATAGACAATAAAGTCACTCAGATATCTTACTAAGTAGCTATAAATATATAGATAGAGTCTTCATAGCGATGCATTTATCTAGGACATCGTGGATCCCACTAGATATCCATATGCAAAACAATAACTTCATCATCAGATCTTAAGTGCATGAAATAGATTATCAAGGCTAGGTCATCTCCCTCTTTATTTGAGAGCATCATCAATCAAATATCATCAATATATGTACCTTTATGGCTTGACTGTAACTTACTCTGGATATATATAAAAAGGTGACCTTGCCAAAATATAACGAAAGTCATGATCATGCAATTTTCATGTAGTCTTTCAAATAACAGGGATATATCTAAGTTATTTCCCTTATCAATAAACATTTGGCAAGAAGAGTCATTAGGTCATACTTCCAAGGATTCTATAGCTCCCTTTGAAGACTTGTTTCATGTGATCATGTAGCTTTCAATGATGAGCTTCTCAAGCAAGGGATGAGACTTTTCATGAGGAAATTGCAACAGTAAACTTCAAGGAAGCTCTAGGTCAAAGTGGAAAATTTTGAAGAATTGTCATGGTTCTTCTTCAATCAGGGAGAATAAATTCTCACATGAGATTATTTCAAAATATCTCAATTATCCTCCATCTCTAGGTGACAGATGTCAAAATCAACACCTCATCTACTTATCATGCTCGTATAGAATCTTTCATGCACTTTCTTCAAGGCACCTCAACTTTCATGTTGATAGGGGTTGTTATAGAGATCTTCTCCAATGTTCCGTGCACTTCTTCACTTAGTTGTTCTTTAAAAAAAAGGTTTCAAGGGTGTTGCACCCCTTTTCAAAATCTAAGGTGCTGGAATTTCTTTTACCGAAAAAGCCCTGTAGCTTCTTCAAAAGATAAGCTATCAAATGTTTCCATATCTCTTGTTCACAAATTTGATTGTGAACAATGCTATAAAAAAATCATTAATTTACTGAGGGTACAACATATCATTATGGATACTGGACTATAGTAATACCATGCATAATACTATACTTGAAATGAGATCATAGATGATGTTGAGTTGTAGAGAAGTGTCACACATAGCAGAATTGATGCAACATATTATTGTGAGGTAACCAATGATATTCACTGTATAGGGTTCTATGATAGCTTTTTGGTTTTCAAACTTCTAGGACCATGAATCCTTTCGAACAATCCAATATCATTGCTTACAAACATGTCTTTGGCAGAAGCTCTACTCTGCTACATAAGGCTTAGTATAGAAAAACGAAAAGAGGGTTAACTGTGTTATAAATATCGAATGATTTCATCGCTTGATGCCTATAGCTACTGTAAGTCATACAATTTCCAAAATTCAGCTCAACTGATATAAGAACTATAGATCATGTCACTATAGAGAGTGTAAGACTTGCTTCACATTCAATATTTATCATTGTATGATGTACAAATGCATTAATGCTCTGGAGCCTTACTAATGATCCATCGACATAGGGGTCTTGGCTTCTTTTTCTTTATGAGTTGAGTTATAGTTGAGTCTAAAATGATAGGAGAACTAAGCTTATTCTTTTATAGGCTTTGAGAGGAAAAGAAGCTCAAAAGTACAACATAAAGATGTAAGAAACAAATGTCAACATACTACCCAAGACCATGATTGGTGACTACCATTGGAAAGTTTGCTGGAAACTTTGATGTCCACCCTAGGTTACTACATAAATTGTCTGCTGAGTTTGGAGATATTTTCTTATTACAAAAAGAGTGTTATGTTGAGAGCACCTTTCTAGAGGATTCTCTAGTCATGCTTCAGAGTAAGTTTTCCAGTTTTGAATCTCTAGATGTAGAGTCAGGGTCTGTAAGGCCACAACACACATGCTTGCTTAAGAAATCTTTTGATATAAAAAGGAAGTGGTTGTAGCATTCCCATATCTTCAGTGGTCAAGTGGAGAAGACACTTGGAGCCACTGCTTGATCGAAAGAAACCTGATTTGTTCTTATTAAGGTGTTGGGCACATGATTTCGTTTGCCATTTGTTTAGGTGCAATGAGGAAAGTACCTCTAGCATGGACAAATGCATATGACATCAAATGTTTGAAGGGCAGAAAATTGTCAACGAATTCAGTCTTTATAAGAGCAAAGTTCATCCATGCATGAAGGTCTTATAATCCTGTGCTCAGGATACACCATAACACAAGAAATTATGGAGATTCGTATTTGCTTATCTAAATCACAAGGTACATTAGGGCTTACTTATCTTTTTTTATTGGATGAATGCATATATAAACCTTATGTGCCTTATTCGGGATCTATGAAGAACTGAGTCTTTTAACATGACTAAAGCTAGTAGTGAGGGAAACTATAGAAGCAACAATAAAGCATACTTCTTCGCAGTATTTCTCCATACAGAGGATACTTACAATTTTTTTCCATGCGTACTATTGTGCCTCATTTGTAAATAAATTTTTCCTTATGTGGAATGAAAATAATCTAATTCTGCCTATATATATGACAGCAAGAGCATGAACTAGTTGGAGGTCAAAATTGAGGTGTCCTCTGTCCTTTTCCTGACAGAAAAACTCAATTACATAAAGAGCATAAATAGCATTTTGTCACAGTATAAAATCATTTAGAAAGACAAGGCACATGATACAGAATTAGAATTAGTTCCTTATATTTTCACCTATAATGCACAGGCTACAGATCTTAAAATACAAGAATTTTGCTAAATTATCAGTGTCTATACAAGATCTTGTTTGTTCAGGAAAAAATATAACCAAAAGCCCTAACTAGTTTTCTCAGTTACACATTGCAATGTTGTTGAATGGCTATAGTGTTTTTGTCACCTGGTTCAGTTAATAGTAGTGTAATTAAGGAAGGCAAAGTTGAGAGGTCCATGACAATTTAGGCTAAAATATCAGTTAGATAGAAAACTCCGACATGTTCCTACAATGGATTGTACTTTTTAGTCCCATTGACCAATATTTTTTTATCACTACTTGGACATTAGTAAAGTTATATCATCTTTTCTTATCTGCCCAGAAAGTATAATATGATCTAGGTTTTGAGGACCAACTCATTTCCCTTGTGAGATTTACATAAAGTAAACAATAGCAATGCTTGTATTTATTAGGATCATGAAGTTTGAGTTGAGATATAATGGAGAACCAAGCCTCTTTTTCAGGTGTACTTAGCCTTATTGGGAAAATCCTTTTCTTATTTTCATGAATATTGACCGTGTTAAAAAATTTCTATGTGCCAATGAGCTTCTTGGAGCCCGTCAACTATTCATTTCTGAAAAATTTATTGCTTACGTACCCCATTGCAAGCATAGATTATGGTCAGATTAAGCATATAGTTGTCCAAGTTGAGTAAAACCAAGAAAAAACATTGATAGGGGTAAGCATCCCAATCTGATACTAGCTTGGCAATATAAGGGTGAACTAGAGTTGCAACACCCTCTCTGCCATCATCATGGTTGGAGACAAAAGAGGTTTCATTTGGTCAAATACAATTCAAAGAATTCTTAAGAATGAGCCCAAAAATATTAACATTTTGCAGACAACATATCCAAAGCTTGAAAACCACATTTAATCCTTCTAAAGATTAACTTGCAGTAAGATTCTGTAAGTCCCATTATATGGACGACACTACTATCATTGAACTTTGTGTAGGATGGATACATCATCATACTTGTCTGAACTTTTTGGCGGCCCTGCAATAGTATTGAAAACATTGGATGTTTCCGGGCCCTCAAGGATGTGAGAAAAATTATTCATGCATGTTATGCACCTTTGGTTCCCTTTGGGCATCCTCAAGATCTTAGTACTCGTAGTTTTTATGGGACAAAGGGGTATGGACCCTCTTTCTAGAGCCATAAGGTGTGATTCCATGAGAGGAATAGCTAGTATCATATGGTCGAGAATTGTGATTGTGAGTCTTGAGACCTGCCATGGTTTGGATGAGCTGAAACTAAGGGCAGGAGGCATGTGACTCTTGGGTTGCATCAATCTTATTTCCCCGAGAGTTTTTCCTAACAACTTGAACCAAACCTTCCTCAACACCAATATTGGGATGAGGGGCTAGATTAAATGGAGCAGCTTGAGGGTGTTGAGGTTGCAAGGCATGAGGCTTTATATTCTGAATTTTCTAGTTAGGACTTTGGCATCTCACATAGACATTAGGCAAGCTAATGTAACACGGAATCTGCTCAAACATCTTTGTGTGTAGAGGTGTGTATGCTTACCATAGTTAGTTCTTGTAGCTATTGTAGTGGTTGTTTAGGTGGTTCATTCAACTTATCTTTCTTATTAATAAAATGTTTACTTCACAAGTACCAGTTGTTTATGTATCCTTTTTGACATTTTTTGTCAATGTTTTAAGGTCAAATCTTGTTGGCACTCATCATATTTTCAATCACAAGTGCAATGGGATGAAAAGTGTGTAATTCCACGACTAGAGAGAGTTTTTCCTTCAGAAATAGAGTTGTTTGTGGAACCTCCTACTCTAAACCCTCGGCCAATTCATAGGAACAAAAGACCTCCAACATATGTGTTTCCTTCATCCACAGACCTATCAATGCTTGGTATATATTTCTATTAATTATGTGATATGTAAGTTTTTATTGATGAATACAGTGCACAACTATCTCATGCCTTGTTGCTTCATAGGTTCTTGTAAAACCTCAATTGACTCCATCAGTGTGATCTAGTATCTGTAGACACTGCAATGCTAAGGGATGAAAGCAGGTAGAGAAATTAAGGTGGAAAGCATTCAAAACCCTATTTTGTGGGGAGAAGAAGTGAATGATGTTAAACGAGGCTCTAGCGTCTCAAAAGCTACCACTAGAATCCAAAAATTAGGTGGTGCTCCATAGGTTTGAACCGGCATTTCGTTAGCTCATAAATGGAAGGTTGTGGTTCCTAATATGGCAAATATATCCTTATTGCAATATTTAACTAAAATTGAGCTACCCAAATTAACACAATGGCAACAGAATACACAATAACACTCCAGAATTCCAAATTAGAAAGCACCCACCCATTATTTCTAACGATGTATGTACTTGAAAGTTAGATTGTTAAATAATACATATTTACTTATATTCCACCTTGCTTGACATGTCAGCTCAATTAAATTAGCTCATATTACACTGACTCATTGTTAGATGGTTCCTCTTCAAACAATGTCAAGATAACTCTTCATGTTGGTATAAACTGTGTCATATATAGAAGTGTACCCCTTTTAATTCTCCATTCAATTTCTAATTTACATAGGTATTTGTGCTCTTCCCAATAGCCCTAATAGTCTCTCTTTGAAAACTATTCTAACAATCCATCCTACAATTCATGCCACTTCTTATAACATGAATTTTTGACAATTTCCTTATTCGTAAAATCCCATGGCTCAAATGCAATGACTCACGGTATCAAAGGTATACAGAGTAGTTTGCAACCTTGCTGTATTGATATGGACCTATAAATCTGACCTTGCAATCTTTAAAGTCTCTACAACCTCATCACTTTATGCCTCAAAACTCACATTTGTTTTGCCACTCAGTTCGGAACCAAAGCATCCATGAAGAATTATTCTTTCATTGGGGCAACCACAATTGAAATTAATTTCATTACAACCATAAAATTTTGCAAGTTCAACCACTTTTGCAAGGTTGACATGTGACTCCCACCAATTTTAAGAACTATAGGATGTCCCATTTTTTGGATTTCTAAAAACTTATCCAAGTTGTGATATTGGTGAACAATAGTCGCTACCACAACCATTTCAGTATAAAGCCAAGCATGGTGAGAGATGAGAGGTGTAAGGGTCCTATAATGATTTATCATTCCGATCGACCATTGGTGCTACACAAGACCATCAACAATGTATTCTATGATACAATATCTGTACCATTCATTTTCACACTAGTTTTCTCCTCATCTACAGTTATATGGTCTAAGCTTCTAAGATGCAAGGTATTTTGCCTTATTCTATTGTGTTTTTCTTGAAATTATGAATCAAATTCTAAATTCAAGGGTCTAGAGGCACAATTTAATCATGATTTTTTTTTTTGAATGTTGTATAGTAACAATGTCAAGGAATAGTTTTTTTGTCCAATTAGAAGGTTGAGTTCCTTCTCTCAATGAGGAAGGTGGCTTCAATGTTTGCATCGATTCTAGAATGCTACAAAATTGTCAATTTGATTCTCCCTATTTCTTTTATTCTCAGGTTCTATCCTTCATTCCAAAAATTTGATATAAGACTAGCTTCATTTCTAAGGGCTATTCATGGTCTTCTAGGGTAAAAGCATGGATGCCAATTCCTCTTTGTCTGAGAATTTTTTTTCCCTATATTGTTATGATCCAGATTAGCAAGGATACTTGTTGGGGTTCTCCTTTATGTATCTACATGGACCTCTAACATTTTCTTCACCAGAGGATCAAATTGAACATTGTGTGAGTTCTTTGATGATGCTCTAAAACTCTCAAGGGAAAATTACCAAAGGGGTATCAGCTGATCACAAGTGTTAGCAAGTAAAAAAAAACATGGCTCGTCAAATATGTCACCTTGGTTGAAGACAATATTGATTGATTACCTTTCCCTTGAATGTTTTTATGCATAATAAGGTTTTTTATGCTTCAATCCAGAAGAGAATTGTCACTTGTATGCTTCAGCCAATGTGACTCTTCTATAAACTGAAAATAATTGCAGAAATAACATTGATCAAATTCTTCCAAATTTTTTACAATGCATTACAACGCCTAATTTAAAAGCATGGAAATGTACGTAATCATGTTAGCTATCAAGAAGCTTCTCCCCGGTTGACCATAAAGGTAGCAAAAAACCACAGATGGTATAGTTCCAATGTCCCCATACTAATAATTGAGTTGTCAAATTATTCTTTAAGTCCAGGAATATCTATGAAGTGGACAGTCCTCGATTTTTTGCTACGAGATCTTCAAGTTTGACTCTTCTATAGAAAATAACATAAGCATTAAATGTCTTTATCCTATCTTCACTAACAGGAGAAATGTGGTTGTCGTTAGAGTTATACCACTAGTTCTCCTCTATTAAATTTACATATGCTATGTAATAGTCACCTACTATACATCCATAATCATTACTCACTACATACAACTCATAGATATTTGACTGGAAAGACCTGTTCCTCCCATCAACAATTTTTTAGGTCAAGATCAACTCTATTTTTTTTCATAAACTAACAATATAAAAACATCTTAATGTGAAAAGTAGTAGGTGCTAAGCATAAAACAGAAATATGAGAGCAGTTTATAAAATAAAGAGATACCTAGGGTTAAAAACACAAATTTCCATCCACCAATTTTCAATTTGAGACCAGGCCTTCCTTTGATATTGAGGGATCCATGATGGACCCAATCTTCTTTATCATATTTTTTTCTCTCTGGTTGCCCTAATTCTTTCCAAAACCCCATCCATTCCTAAAAAAATTGGAATTTCATGATTATACTCAATCCACAGGCCAACTTCTATAGGTTGATGATGTTTCAATGAGAGTTGGAAATTCCACTTCCAAGAGTGTTGATACTACAAGTCTATTTATGGGTGCGGTGCAAGTGTTGATACTGCAAGTCTATTTATGGGTGTGATGTAGAAGGAAATACATGTTTTTTCCATTACTTTCCATTTATTATTCCATTAAACCTAATACTTTTTTATATTGTATTAATAGGTTAAGTAATCAATTACTTTGAATTTAGTTTAGTTTAACCAATAGAGTGGTTTTTAGTGAGATTTTTTGGAAGTTTTTTTGGTGGGTTTTTTTGGTCTAATCTCACACAGGAATTTATTAAAATCACAAGGTTGATGGGTAATCCCTGCAATCTTCATCTCAAAATTTTCTGTTAGATTCCATCACCAGAAAGTCCAAAAAATCACACTAAAAATAACTCCTTATTATATATATGAATCAAAGGGACGAGCTTCTTCATCATGGTGCAACAGTGATGACAAGATCACCTGGTATTCTGTGCACATTCATGTGATGTTGAGGCATGATAGTGTGGGAGGTACAACGATAGTGGATATGTAGGCTGTATTAGAGGGTGCATATTTGCAATAGCCTTAGGTTATTCCAATTTTATTTGTTGTCATAAATTTAGAAAAATACATGCTTTTATTTCTTTATAATAGCTTCTATTTTTATCATTAAGTATATTGTTGTTCTGTTTTATTTATAATGCTTTGCATGTGAAAGATTCCAAGAATAGATGGGGTGTAGATCCTTGAAAGAGACATATGCATGCATACTTGCACTCCCTTCTAGTGGACACACCTTCCTAGGAATGGTTCTTTGATGCATATTAGGTTGTACTCCTCTAGGCCAGATTTGAACCACAACATCTCATATATAAAGAGGATCGTCTGGATGGATTATTGCTAATTCGTTGATAGTCTGCTAGGATTTGTGCCATGGCTGTGTATTATTTTTCTTCAGTTATTGAATGCAGATGCAATATTGAGTGTTCAGATCTGTGTGTGCATATTGTTCATATGGACCCCTTTTTGAGGGGGTTGCCTAGACACTCCTTTTTGGAAACGTGTCTTGACACTGGGGAAACATTGCTTAATGTGCAATGTTTCCCAAGGTAGTGCTTGTGAATTAATTATTTTATTATTTTCTGGTTGTTTCAGGGTGTCTTTTTGTTATTTCTTGTCATTTATTTCTGCTTTGAAAATTGTCATGTGAAGTGAATTTGATATATTCTCTTTACATGAATATAATGGAGTGCCCTTTTTTGCATATTTTTATACCTATTTCTACTGTAAAACCTTATACATGAAGGCATCAATGCCCCTCGTACTGATATATGTAGATGTGTGCATTGATTTCCTATTTTAGGCTTTTCAACTTTCTTGCTCAGTTATGGATCATATTTGCTAAGTATTGTGATTCAAATTCCATGCATATTCCTCTTAGTTTTCAATATAGTCGTCTAGGGAGTGAGCGTGAGTCTCAAAAAGTTTCTAGAGGATGAGAGTGGAACATGAATAGTTAGCTTTCTTCAGCTAATCCAGCTAGCAGTGAGATGCTTGATATACAAAATGTCATTCACATATCCATGCTAGTTGCAACTATTGAGAATTTTAATTCTGGACGGAGCTCTAACATGGTAGCAAGTTCTTCCACAAGTACTGTATCAACTGATCCTTCGAGGTATCTCACTGCAGTGAGTAGGAGAGCACTTAACTCCCCTCTTCAAGAATCTACCTTTCCTCCCCTTCCTGGGGCATTAGAAAATGCTTTGCATAAATCTAGGAACAAAGGAAAGGAATATTTTTTCTATCCAATTAGAAGGTTGAGTTCCTTCTCTCAATGAGGATGGTGGATTCAATGTTGTGCACCGATTATGGAATGCTACAACATTGTCAATTTGATTCTCCCTATTTCTTTTATTCTCAAGTTCTATCCTTAATTCCAAAAATGTGATGTAAGGCTAGATTCATTTATAAGGGCTCTACATCGGCTTCTAAGGAAAAAGCATGGATGTCGATGCCTCCTTGTCTGAGAATTTTTTTTCTCTCTATTGTTATGATTCGGATTAGCAAGGATAATTTTTGGGGTTCTCCTTTATGTCTCTACATGGACCTATAACATTTTTCTCAGCAGAGGATCAAATTGAAGATTGTGTGAGTTCTTTGATTATGCTCTAAAACTCTCAAAGGGGTATCAACTGACCGCAAGTATTATCAAGTGAAAAAAAGAAATGGTCCATCAAATATGTCACCTTGTTTGAAGACAAGATTGATTGATTTCCTTTCCCTTGAATGTTTTTACGCACAAGAAGGTTTTTTATGCTTCAATCCAAAAGAGAATTGTCACTTGTATGCTTCCGCCAATGTGACTCTTCTATAAATTTAGAATAAACGCTGAAATAACATTGATCAAATTCTTCCAAAACATTTACAATGAATTACAATGCTTGATGTCACACCATGGAAATGTATGTAAGCATGTTAGCTATCAAGAAGCTTCTCTCTGGTTGACCATAAAGGCTGCAAAAGCCCACAAATGGTATAGTTCCAATGTCCCCATACTAATAATTGAGTTGTTGCCAAATTTTTCTTTAAGTCCGAGAATATATATGAAGTGAATAGTCCTCGATTTTTTGCTAAGTGATATTCAAGTTTGACTCTTCTATAGAAAACAACATAAGCATTAAATGTCTTTATCCTAACTTCATAACAGGAGAAATTTAGTTGTCATCAGAGTTATACCACTAGTTCTCCTCTATTAAATTTATGTATGCTATGCAATGGTCACCTACTGTACTTCCATAATTTCTACTCACTTCATACAACTCATAGATATTGGACCAGAAAGGCCTGTTCCTCCCATCAACAATTGTTTTAGGTCGAGATCAACTCCTTTCTTTTCATAAACTGACAATATAAAAACATTTTAATGTGAACAAGTAGTAGGTGCTTAGCATAAACCTAATTTGCTAATTAATCTAGAAATTGAAGAAATTTCACTTACAAAACTCCATTTTAACCCATAAAAGTCTCATTAAATCCTAGTTCCATAGATATAATTTAGAAGAGAGAGTTACACCGAAGAATATATAGCATAGCCAAGTTGATTTTTAATACAACCAAGTATCCCATAAAATAGCTTCCCTCCAATGAAAAGGTCTAGAGAAGATATTGCCAAACTATTGGGCATTAGTGGATATTGTAAGTGTTTTCCAAACTTACAGTCCTAGAATGTGTGGTTAAGTCCTCTTTCTCATCACACCATAAATGAAGCATTAATGGGTCTGGTTCTAGCAAGTCTATGCATTCTAGCTACTCCTTGAACTGGGAAATGCCATTCAAATTTTCTAAAGCATGGATGCTCAAGGTGATAGCATTATTTTTCCTTGAAAATTTGATTCTCAACATCCATAACCATCTAGAAATATTATTCTCAGTGGTACCACTCTTGAAGCCTAACTATTGCAAGGGCTCTCTTAACTGTCTGTTATGTTTATTATTTCAAGGAAGATAGGCATATACATTTGTACTAAGATAATTTTTCAGGAATGTTTTTGAAATGTAAATAAATCGACCAGATTTAGATTCAAACAGGTCATTCCATTTTTCAAAACCCTTGTCTTAGGAGGAACTTGACACCTAACCTTGGAACTGAGAGGAGAAACACGGTAGCAATTCAAAGACACCTAAACATTAATTACTATTGATGCCAAGATCTCAACTAATGTCTGGATCACATTAGATTCCATCATTCCATATTATAAGAAGATAAACATTTTTCCATCCTTTCTAAATTCTCTTCAGACATTTGTCCATCCTTTCTAAATTCTCTTGAGGACAAAGAAATTCTGAAGAGTGAAATCAAATGCTTTGCAAATGATATCTTTCAGAGAAAAGAGGCCATTGATACCAAATATATTCTTAGCAAAGAGAATCCAATGCCTAATCACAATTTTCCACAACACATTCCCATTAATTGCTCTAACCCTGTACTTTGCAACCAACACCAATCCTCTGGTCTTCACTGCGAATAATGATTTTACTTATTTTTCCATAGAGAGAGCACAAGCTCTACCACTTTTGGAACTTCACATTTGAATCAATCTCCTTAATTTTGTTCATGGAATTAGTCGTAGATGGTTGTTTTATATCTTATCTAGAATTTTTTATTAACTCTTGCATTAATCATTTGCGGGATTAGCTCTAAACCAAATTAAACCATGGGACTACAGATTCTCTACAAATCTTGGTTGTAATAATTTTTCTTCTTCCATTTTTCTCAGTTTTATTTCCATTGTGTGTGTGTATTGTAGACATGCAGATATAAGAAATAACACTTTTTCTTCAATCCAAAACTACTTTCATCTTTTTAAATGTTGGTTTAGAATCTAGTATCATTGCTATTAGTCTACATTTAGTAATTGACAGGTAAAATTTTGGTATCAAGCCTCTGTTGCTACAAGTTAAAAGGCAAATTGGTCTTGAATATAAGTTGGGATAATATATCTCTTAGAGGTCATTTTTTCCATAGTTTGTTTCATTATTTCTAGACACTTGAAATGTCCAGGCAATAGTTGAAGTTTGAAATTCATAAGAATAAAGTGGTTTTGGTTATTTAAGAAATATGGCAATTTCACAAGTCTCACTTCAATTTTGTGACTTAGCTAACTTAAATTGATTTGGAAACATTGTATCTCCTTGCAAGAAGGCCTGAAAAGGTCTACAACAAATTCTGAACATTTTTCTAGACCGCCAAATAGAGATGCTCATGATAGTGAAATTGATCAAATAGCTCCTTATGATAACACATGTTTTGGACATTTGGAATATGATTTTCTGTCTCCTTTCTTTGCATTTGAAGCAGCAATATTTGAAGTCATATACTCTTGTTCTTCATCTTGAGGTCTTACGAGAGTCCAAGGCCTTGGCATATAATATTCACAAACATTTAAATCAACAGTAGGTGCATCTCTTTCAAGAAATCCAACACCATATCCTCAGCTAGTTAAGACAAGGGAAAGTTTGGGTTATCCGACAATGAAAAAAATGTTAACCACGACTCATTTAATGCATTTTATTCTTATTCCACAAGGTTCACTAGTAATTTGTCAGGCGTTACTTTATCCTCTGATGAAAAACACTTCCATTAAGGAGCAACACCATGCTAAGTCACAAATACCACAAGAAATTACAAAAACTTAAAAAACCATTTTCATAACTAAGTTTCTTTAAACCAAAACCCACAACGTTCACATCCTACAAAATCACAAGATGAATTAGGCAAGTCATGTATTTTGACAAAGGCATAATGACAATCCTTCTCTGGCTTCAATTAAAACAGTAGAGTACTGGAAAACATGAACATGACCTCAACAACTTCCAAAGATCAAGTTACAGGTACCCACTTACATCAATAGTATGCATCTATTACACCTAAGTTGTATGCTATCATATTAGTTGTTGGGATTCCCAATGGGAATTGCTCAAATGGAAATTATCAGAGTACACATATTTCAAATGTATGTACTCCTAATTTTGGTTTGACTAGATATCCAATTAATCCAATTATTTTGCAACCCATGATGGCCAAGTTTGCTGCACCTGGTACTTTGGCTCCCACATTTGACAATATTATTGAAGTTGCTGGCATGGATTCAAGATTTGGTCCTCGTAGCCTACCTAGAGGAACATCGAGAGTCAACATAAATCTACAAAACTTATATAAATTATGTGAGACAATGGGAGTTGGAATTCAGATGCCAATCATGGATCTAATTGTAAGGACTCTGGACACCACATATCTCCAAAATGCTATGATATTTCCCACTTTGGGCCTAAGCCCTCATGGATTTGCTTTTGGCTTTACCCCCAAAAGGCCTCATACCAATGGAGATATTTGTCCATCCTTATATACCCATGATCCTC
>APFE031218900.1:0-12696 GCA_000404065.3 Pinus taeda
GTGTCAAGCACATAAGAATTCACAAAAACTGGAAGAACTTATGGAGTGCTACAATATTGTAGAAGGATTAGTTGATGATGATGAATACATAATAAATTTGCAAATTCTAGAAATAGAAGGAGGCCACACAGTATCAGGACCTAGGTAGGAGATAAAATACTATTCCAAGCCCATTACGACCAAGAAAGTGAATATTGGAACTATGCATAATCCAAAATTCACCATTATATGGGGATTGTTGGGATAATGAGATAGTGGAAAAAGTGGTTAATTTGATGAGATAATGCTAGGATCTACTCCCCAAAACGTTTCCAGAAATCAGGGGGATAGTAGGAGAATTGGGAGAAATGAAAATCCCCTTGAAACTAGGTTCTAAACCAGTTAAGAAGATACCTTACCAGTTGAAACCAATTTATAATAAGAAGGTGAAATAAGAGTTATAAAAAATGCTAGAGGTGAGCCAGTAGAGGAATTTGAGTGGATTATTCCTATGGTGATTCATACTAAAAATATAGGATAAATTGGAAATTATGTAGACTTGAGGAAGCTTAATTATGCATGTGTGCATGATCTTTCCCCACCCCTTTTATAGATGAGGTCTATCTGTATAAATAAATAATGGATTTTTTTTTGTGTTGCGAAATAGATAGTTTTAAAGTTTTGTTGCAAAAGTAGTAGTTGTATGTCTTTCTATGGAAAATAAAGCCACTGTGTGAAGGGAAAGAATACATGATGTTGGGGGAAATTGCGGCTAAGTGGAAGAGACCTGTCAAGCATAAAGTGAAAAAAGGGCAGAATGCACTAGTAACAAAGGTGATCGTTTGTCACATTGGCAGAGTACTTGGCTGAATATGATTTCAAAGGACCCTTCATTAACTTCTATCATAAATGATTACCAATGAGACATTTGTACACTACTAAAATCCGCACTAAAATCCAATGGTTGTCCATTGATTTTTCAATGAACTTACATAGGTACTCTGATGTAACATGGATTCTAGTTTCTTCGGTGTAATTTTGTTATATAATTTGATGAACATGTTGTCCTTGGATACACTGGTATTCTAATGAACATGGCTCCTATTTTCATTGGTGTTTTTTTATTAAATGAAATGAAAAACATGTTCTTGATGGTTATCCAACACTCCTTTGTCAGATATCCTTCTCAAAATTAGTCATTATTTTTTACACATTATCGTCGGATATCCAACCAATGTTTTTAAGAGGGTTTTGGATATACGAAAAACAATTCCATTGAGTTTTTGATTAAAAAAATGTCAGATAATCAAGCAGAAGTTTGTCAGATATCTTGTTAGAATTCTCATCAGATATCTAACAGATATGTGTTCGTCAAATATTTAATGAATTGGTAGCTATTAAAAAAAATAATAGTCTCAATTTTCTCTATTTAAAGTGAAGTTATATTAAGCTAATTTAGATGCCTATAAAGTTCTCTCGAGCCAATTCAAATTGTATAAAGGCTCCACAAAGTCAAATGGGAATTATGATACACTCCCAAATACCTAATTCTTTTACATCACTTATATAAAATCCTAATTAGTAGCACTCTGAATCAAATGGGTCTTCAACACAATAGAAGTAGATGAAAGTTATAATGAAATTACAAAACAATGATTTTATATGGCACCTAACATGAAAAAATAGGCTAGAAAGGTTTAAAGCTCCTTGAAGGGATATATTCAAAGGTTTATTGGAATGAAAAGGATATTCATTCTAACGAGTATATCCTTTAACAAGATATCCATCTGGTGGAATCCAATTTTACAAAAAGAACATAGACAAAAATAAGGATACTATCCAAAGCAATCTAAGTTATCATGATCTCAATCCACCACAATCCATGTTGGAAAGATAATTTCCAACTATAAATATAAGAAGATATATTATCGAATAAACCTTAAAAATGGAAATGGTTGTAATAATACACAATATATTCAAAACTCAACGATGTATCTGAAACATATCAGTAAAATAAAATGCAAAAGTGGATATCACTATAGCCTATCAAAAACATATGCAAGAAACAAAAATCCATTATGCTTAACATGAGAGCGAAAAAGCTCTACAAAGTGGTAGAATAGTTCATTGGTTGCACCATCCAACTTTACAATTTTGCTTGTGAAACGTTGAGCAACAACTAGCTTCATTGATAATCACTCCACCTCTTAACATTTTAAACAAATTGGCCCTTTGTATTTATTATCATCTGTATGGAACACCTTTAGATTTTACCGTCTTTTTAATTACAAAATAATAATGAACTTTTTATACATTTTGTGAATTAATCGAAATCATAGGCCAAATGTATAAGAAACTCTTTTGTTATTCTAATGTGGAGAGAAATTAAATTTAAAGGTTGTTCTCAATTAACAATGTTGCTAGGATTTCATTAGCATGTATGTACACGTCTAGTCTATCATAAATATCTTATACTTGCTATATTATCAAAGGTTGAAGTAACTTTTTTAAAACTAAGACTCAAATTTGGCCTCATATTTAGATAAGGATTTGCTCAAACTCAACTTAGACTTGGCTTTGAATCAGGAGTAGATTGAATTTTATCACTCAATTTAATAAAAATTTATAAAATTATTAGGATTCTAATGAAAAAAATAAAACTAAGACTTGGATTTGGCCTCAATTGAGGATCTGCTCAAACTCAACTTTAACTTGGCTTTGAAATGGAAAAGTTTGAATTTTATGATTCAATTTACTCAATAATACATAAATTATTAGAATTCAAATGAAAATATTATATTTTCAATATCCCAAACCATTATAGATAATATTCAATCTCTATTTTTTATATAACATGTAAGTATGAAAATATGAATATCACACCAAGTGAAATACTCATCTATAACAAAATACTTAATGAATGAGGTTTTAAATGGCCACTAAATTCCAAAACATACATATCCTTAATCAACATCACAAATCATCAAACTCACCATCATGACTAGAAATCCACCACAAACACCCCACAAGGATTGCTAAACAATCTCCAAGCTCACTCGAAATCACAAATATTCAATTCCTCTCCAAAAACTCTAAATGTTCAGAAATACCCATTGAGAGATATGAAAGACAAATAGAGGGGGAAGGTATTTTCATGAATTTATACTATATATGCATCACTAATGTGCTCTAATAGAATATTGTGAAGGCAAGAAAACAAGAAAAAATGGGCCTCGAACAAAATTGGAATAAATGCTTAAATAGGGGAACAAAAATGTAAACAATCACAACAAAATGACAATTACTAATGTATATGTATTGATTCACAAAGTTCCTGGGTCAGTTTAAGTGCAAAGCCACACAATACATATTCACATTAGACCTCGGTATCATATTGTTAAGATCCTCTTGAAATCCCTTTCTTATAGTGGACCTAAAAAGGTTGGTTAATGCATTGAATTAATTGCCTACATAAACACAAATTCACAACATACAACCAAGTTGAAAATGATTCAATCAAAAGCTGCAAACGATTTTAAAAACGTCAGCTTAGAACAAATCCACAATATCATAGTGTAAGTATCAGATTCAGTCTAGGAAAATACTTAATTGAAGAAATCATTGAAATGAGGGTTTTTCTTTTCCTTACTGACATTTCTACTTGATGTTGGAAATGTTTTCCATCCATTACTAGAGAATTTGAGTCACCTCCTAAGAGAAAGACTTGGGCCTAGGTTAATTTGGCAATAGATCTAAGTTGTGTTTGAACTAAAAAACCTGGAAGACCTCACATGTTTTGCGTTATGGATTTGAAGAGCAAAGTGAAAAACCTAATGTAACCAAAAAAAAATAATTGAAGGATTAAATTACAAATTTTAATATATAATCCTAATGGAAAGGAAACAATATTCCAAGGTTTAGTACATGCCTAATACTTTTATCATATTTAATCCCCTACAGTTTCTTAGCCATTGAATATTCAATTTCTCAGTCAACGTCTAGGCTAAGAAGAGATGTTGATTTCAAATTTTCTAATGTCAGAGAATTGGGAATTGAGGTGCTAGAGCCCTATTATCAAAACACTAAAAAGTAGTCCGATAAAAAAGAAGAAATATTTCAATGTAAATCAAAAATACAATTAAATTTTTGATGAAAATAACTTTCAAAATATAAATAGACCTAAGATTTTTCTCCAAAACTAAATCTTCTACTATAAAAACAAAACTCAATTCTTTCAATTTGTCCCATTCATTACATCTCATTCATAACATTCCTAGCTTGTTTCAAGCACAACTACCTCATTGAAAAATCATAGGAATTGGATCATTATATTTTTTGACATCCATCCTAATGCATTTGGAGTGGAAAAAGTGGAGGAATCAGCTCACGGATTGTTTTTACTGGCGGGACCTAGTTTGGCGAAACGGGGTCTGAAACCTTCCAGGAGCGTTTTGAGGCATAAAATGACATTTTTTGGGGGTAAAACTTTGTCTCTAATGTGCGCCACCTTTTTTTTATGCTATTCTACACAAATAAATATTTCCAATGATGCAAGAGTCACAACAATCAAAGTTTGTATGAAAAAGTTATGTCACTCAGAAGTTGACCTTCATGTTTTCACACCTATAATTCTAGAGGATGTCACGTCAACCCACATTATTCATGGAAAAGGGGCTAGCCACGTGTTTTTTATGTAAATGACTATAGAAGGGTCTATTTTGTAACTTTATTTAAGAGTGATGTAGTCAAACTTAACCACTAGTAGGCTATCAGGTTGTGTTATAATCAGACCACTAGAAGGAAGAGGCATTCCATTCTTTCAAGAGCATTTTGTTCCATAGTTCAGCAAAGATAGCCACAAGAGATAGGAGGCAGAGCACACAGAGAGGATCTATGCATTGTAGTAGCCCACAGGCCACATACATTACTTCTTTATATCTGCAACCATATTTGTAGACAGAGAAAGAGAGCGAAGCAGCCTCAACTTCTAGTTGGGTTTTCTCCCGAAATGGTTTCCCAGAGAGCTATCTTGTGTATTATGTGTGTGTGGGATTATTTTTTCGTTATATAATTTTATGCTTGATTTACTTTTACATGCATGCACTAATTACAATTAATTTTACAGATCTAGAAATTAAATAAAATTGTAATAGTTTAGAATATCAGTTTTTAAATATAATATTATCAAATTTGTTGTGACGAACTGTCCAGTGGAATATCCATAAGGTTTACAGATAATTTCGTATCAGAGCAAGTTTCTTTGGGTATTTTGTGGATATTGTAGGGATCTAGATCGATGAGGCCAAAAAATCATAAAACCCTAATCATGGGCAACGAATCTATAAATGAACCCCATGATCCTATAGAGGTGAGGTTTACGTGGCTTGAGGAACAAGTTGTGGATATAAACCACAATGTAAACCTCCTCATGGCAGACCTAAAAAATAATATGGGGATATTTTGAGAAGAAGGGGATTTGAATGTAGAGGAAAAATCAGAAGGGGGATAGGGAAGATGTAGATAACTGGTTAAAGAAATAACCCAAAAAAGATCAACCCAGTTCGAGTGCCTGTTGAAGCCTCGAAAAGCATTGCTGCAACATGGGGGAAAACCACCTATTCTAGACCTTGGTTAGCAGCGCCTTTTCTGTTTGGTGTAGTGGCTCCAACTGGGGATAATGGGACCAGTTTCCCAAAAGATATTTTGATAGTGTTGATGGGGTGATATATGGGGTAGCAGGGGAATGATCAAGCTAAGTATAATCTAATCTAAACTACTAAACACATACATATATCATAATTTAAACACTATTTGGATATAAATATACCCATGAATTAAATAAAGTATGCGATCTACAATAATTTCCTATAGCAATTGGTAATAAAGATCATTCAACTGCAATAAGAAGTGAAATCGTTTAACAATAATCATGTTGGATAAATAGTTAGCCAAAAATATTGTGAAAGATATATCGCATATAAATCGTTCATGTATTCAAAATAAAGTCAAAGCCAACATCATACAAAAGCCCAATAATGCTAACTATAATTCTGACTTTCACACATAAAACAATTGAAAGAATAATTATTGTCTGATACATAAATAAAACAAAATCATAAGATAAAAGTACCATATATGACGAGTCCTGCTCATGTGCCTCAACAATATTGACCTAATTCCAATCAATCCAACATATTCTAAGAGTACAAAAGTGCATTTTAGTAGAGCATATAAGACATTTAAGAGAAAATAGATCCTATTCCATTCATTCCATCAGAACCTCCTCAAAGGTACAGAAGTGCATGTTTTGAAGAATGTTTATGATAAAAGTTTTGGACCCCTCTCCAAATGTACGAGTGGCTTTTAAATACTAAACTATAGGTCCTAAAATAGATTATTACAAAAATAGTTGGGGAGGTTTAAATGACCTGCCTTAGATTATGCAAAAATAAAAATAAACTAAGTGACTAACTCCTTTGCATTCGAGTGTTGAGATCGAAAATATCTGTCATAGGCTTGAGCTATGTCAGTTGGTCGATCCTAGATTTCAACTGCCCAGCAAATATAGTGTCTGTCAGCATTGGCACCATTTTTTGCATGGAAGTAGTTAAGCATTGCAAGGTCATCCACTGGCTGTATGGTTTCACTAAGAACTACCATTATGCTTCCCAGTTTAGCTTGCCCATTTGTCTGATCACCTCCTCATTTTCTTTTTCCGCCTGCCTCCAATACTACTTTAACTATTTTGCATTTGGAAGAAATCTTGGTATAGACTTTGCAATGAGATTGGTGCCATGCAAATTTTCTTTGATGGCTTCTATGATGTTTTTTTCTGCTGCTGTCATGATCATTGTTTCCCTTTCTGCTTGCTTGAGCTGTGAATCCCAATCTGTGAACAAGATGTCTTTATGTGATTCGTCCATCTTTGGCAAATCAGCCTTTCTCCCTTCTTTTGATTCTTACCAGGTGATAAAGTCAGAAACACTTTTATGGATTTCATGATACTCAAGTCTCATGTCGACAACTTGGCTTGTTAAATTATCACTGATCTCGCAATAAGGACTTATTTGCGAGATTTTCTGGCATAGAACTTCCTTTTGCTGCATTAGTTTGGAGTTAAGACTGAGTGCTTCCTTTATGAACTCATCGATTTGCGGATCGTCTTTATACTTATCTATCATGGTTTGTATCCACGCATCTATTTCCGCTAGGCTGGCTTGATGTTATATTTGTATTTGTTCAAATTCCTACTGGAGTTGGGCTACTTGTAATTATGCTTATTGATTGGATTTCTCCTGAGCTAATTTTTGTTCCAACAACATAATATTTTGTTCCTTTTCTCTAAGCAGCATTTGTACCTCTATCACTTTGTCAATAGTTTTTGTACCATAGGATCTTGCAAATTGTGATAGTCTTGTGAGGTTTTTAGATGGGTCCAAGGGCGAGTCTTTCCATACAATGTCCATTGGATCATTGTAGGGGGTCGTATTAGTTGCAGTATCTAGCTCTCTCTTCTTCCTCTGTCGCTTAACAAAATCTTTGTGAGCAGGGATATAAAACACATCTAATGTGGGAATTTCCTCAATTCTCAAAATAATTTCTGAAGTGGGGGTAGTAGGAATGATCTCAACATCTTGAGTGCCTACAATTTTCTCCACTGTTATTTCTTGAGTTTACTTGTGTTGTGGAGTCTGCATCTCAGATGTGTGTTCATCTATATGAAGCTTCTTGTTGAAATGATCCCATTCCTTCTCCAAATCAATAATTGGGGTTTTTGCTAACTGAGTGGAAGTAGAGTGAATTTATGCATATTTCTTTGTCGAGGTTTTCTCGAGTGTTTCTTCTGTAGTTCCAGTTGTGTCCCTTTCAGAATCTTTATTTTTATTTCCTCCCCCATTGTGAGACTGCTGCTCTGGGTGCTCCAACTCATGAGTAGATCTCTCCTAGGTCTCTGCTTTCGAATTTTCTTTCGAATTTTATTTGGAGCTATCCTCCAAGCTTACACTGGGAGTTGGTTCCCTTATTGGTTCAATCTGTAGTAGGTCCAATGGGACCTTATTTAATCTCCTATTTTTGTTCACATGAAAAGCTTCAACATCATATGGGGCAAAAAGTAGTGATGCCATATGAATCACATCTGAAAATGTTTCTTTTTGTAGGAAGAGGTCATCGAAGGCATCTTCCTCATGGGTGAATGGTTTCAATTTCACCATAGTAGTGAAGTCCTTTGCAGTGCCATTTGAGTCATACTGCCTTCTTGGGAATGTAGCTAATTTCAGATATTTCATAGTCTTTACCTCTTTGCATGCATGTCCAAAATCATGTAATGCAAATGCACCACATTAAAATGGAAATGTAGGCCAAATGGCCTTCATCTGTTCTTTCAACCCTTTGCTCATGCCACCTTCCCCTGCCATTTGGTAGGCTATCTCCCTAACCATTAACTTATTAGGGACGTAGTATGGGAGGAAATGCGGTGAAACAATGCTCCCAGATACTCTGATATAGGTAAATATATCCTCCCCAAACCATCTAGCTACAGGAAAAATATCCACTTCAGCTTCTTTGGAAAACCTAGGGGCGATTGCATTGTAGACTTGTTTATGGATGAGCAACATAAATCCTTGACAAATCTTGTAAAAATGGGGGTGAAATTGAGATTCCCACAAACTCTTATGGTACAGATGGATAGGAAGCGGGTCTTGCACAGTCCACTTCCATCCCATAATAGGAAATTTAGAGCTAAAACAGATTGCGTCCATTACAAAGGCACTCATGAAAAATGGGGGATAAACCCTTAAAGAGGGTGTCCTCTTTCTCTTATACTCCATAATGGATTTCGCCAAATTATCAGACAAAATTTGAGCCCAATTCATTATTGTTTCATTCAAAACTTCTTTTATAATGGTAGCCACTCCGGGGAAAATTTGGTACTATCATGCTTACCGAACAATCTACATAACATGGTTGCTACAAAAATATAAGGGGGCGAAATAGATTCCATAGAATACATACCCATCTTATCCCATTTGATATTTCTTTCATTTTCTGTCGAGGCCCTCCTAGGTCTTCATTATCCTTAACAAATTTCTCGAGGAACTGTTTATTGTAGAGCTTTTATGGCTCTGGTAGATTGTACATAAGCCATAGGTTGTATGCTGAAAAAGATCCCATAACCTCATGCCTGCTATTCTTGAACTTTCTATCCGAGACATCTACCACATCAATTATCCGCTTGACCATATCTGTGTATGGGATTATCTTCAGCCTTACGACTATGTGGTGTAGAAACGAGCATGTTGTCTCGAAGTAAGAGGCATCGGAGGAAACATGAGTATTGGCTATGGCCTTTGCTACCAAAGGCCTCAGTTTCTCTTATTCTAACAAACAATACATGGCTTCCCATGTTTAATTTCCTCCATCTCTACTGCACATAGTATCAGAGAATAGAGGGATCATTTCTGACTTTTTAGATGCAGCTTCCTTTCCCTTCTTCGCCATTTCTCCTAACGATTCTTGCTGCGGATTTTTACTTAAATGAAGCAAAGCTGAAGCTATCAGATAGACAAAAATGAGAATGAAAATAAGAATGAATGATATAGATAACCTTGAAAAGGTGACAACAAAGGATTTTTTCAGGTGAAAAGATATCGTATTACATCGAGCCGCTTTTCAAACATAAATGCCATTAACCCATAGTGAATGCCCACTAATGGTTTGTTATCACTACCTTTATTTCTCATTAATGTTTCACATCTTAAAACGCAAAGAAAACTTTTTAAGGTTACAAGATTTGATTTGCGAAAATGTTGATTTTGTGATTGCGATGCAATATCGCAAATCGCATTATCACATTTTGATTGTGCGCTTTATTTAAAGTTCCTTTCATTTCTGCGAGATGTGAGATGCGAGACATCCTTTATTGTTTATTAAAGCATAGCTTGTTTAACGGGATTTAAATTATAAAGCATTTTTCATTTGCGTAACAAACGTAAGTGTTACTTTATAACATAGGCTCCAATCGAGTCTGGACTTTTATCGCATTTCACAACATCGCGTGGTTTGTAAGATTTCAAATCTTTCTTAAGTATTTCTGACGTGATGTGATAAGGTTAACCATTGCATCACAATATCGTATTTCACATGATTCAACATATTTCGTGAGGGTGTGCCCTTTTTGAATTGCGATATGCGATACGGGCTTTATTTCAAGAGGAAATGCCTTAGTACCTAGTTTTTAATGAAAATCTTAATGATAGCTAGGTTAGGCGTGATATTTCCTTTAGATCGCATTTAGCAAGTTTTGCTTGTTAATAAGGCTTTTGACACACTTGTTCAATGGTATGCGAAAATGTGAGTATTGCGAGCTTTCAAAGGGTTTTGAATTGATATCTTGTTTTATTCCAAAAAATTTAAAAGAAAGTGTCGAAGTGCTAAATTTATTTTTTGGAAGGATTTTTTAAGGGTCCCCATTTATTGATAGAATATTAGCTATTATATTAATAAATGGGGGGTTGTTGAATAGCACAACAGTGTCGTGAACCCATCCCTATTTAAAGTGGAAGAAAAATTTGATATCAAGCCCTACCATAATGAGATTGATGCTCTTAAGCTACACTACTAGTTGCAACAACTGAAAGTTTATTTCAGTGTCAATCAAATTACGGAAGGGCAGAAGATCTCATTTGCACAACTGGAATTGGAGGGCCATGCATTTACTTAGCGAGAGAGCCACATGGAAACCCTAAGGTTGGAGGGAGAACCTCTAGTGACTAAGTGGGAGGATTTCAAAACCCTCATTAAGTCACAATTTTATCCCATTTGGTATGTGGAAGACTAGTGGATCCAGTGGCATTACTTCAGGCAAAATCTGGGTCAAAGTGTGCAGGAGTACACCACATAATTCAGAAATATGGCTATAATGTTGGGTATCTCTCCAAAGAACCCAAATGTACTCCTCAAGTATTTGGGGGGTCTACACCACCATCTGCGTGATAAGGTGATGTTGGTAAAGCCCAAAATAGCGGATGAGGCTTATGTACAGACACATTACCTAGAGAACATAGGTCTCAAAAGAGAAAAATCAAGTGGATCGAAGAAAAAGGAGCAACAAGACGCTTCTAAGGAGGGGAAGAAGAAGAAAAAAGGGGGAAAATATAAAAAGACGGAAGCCACATCACACCTGTGAAAAGATCCTAACATTCACTGCAACCACTACAACATTGATGGCCATACAGAGGAGAAGTTTTGGAAGTTGCATCGAGAGATAAACCTGAAGAACAATAAGAAAGATAATAAGAAGAATAATCTCATGGCCACTGATTCAAGAAACCAAGTTGAGAGCAGCTCAGACGTGGATGAGAAGATGGTCTGTATATCTTTGCAAAAGGAGGTGAATTTGAGTAGCCTTCAACAACAAGAAGAAAAAGAAATGACCAATCTCTTCCATGTAAAGATACAGGTCAAGAAAATGAATATTGATGCTCTATTTGACTTAGGATCGCAGGAAAATATCATTGCAGCAAATCTTTTCAAGAAGTTGGGGCTGGAATTTCATTGTTATGGAACCAAAAAAAGATAGAAAAGATATATAAACGCCTTCAAAATAAGCCTCTTCGAGGGGGCAACCTCCTTTACATTACACAAATGAACAATTCTTGGATGATACAAATGACAAGACCTTGTTTCTATATATAGGAGTCTAAGGGGTCATAATATAATCGGAGCCAACATAACAATAATAATGTAAGGGCACAATAATAATAATAGTGGGCTTCTATGGGGCACAATAATAACAATATGGGGAATACGTGGGCACAAAAATATAATAATGGGTTTGTACTAATAACAATAATGGGATACACTAGTAGTATAGGGACCTAACTTGCCCCTCTCCTTCAAAAAGTGTTGTCCTCAACGCTTGAGTAGTTCTTGATGCTTCTATATAAAATTGTTGTCCTCTCATGTGGAATCTTCAGCCCAGTTGATGAGGTACTCTGAAATTGATCGATTTTGTAGTTGTCAGGTTCTTGTTTCTGTGACTGCTCTAGGCTCCAATATGATTTTTCCTTCCTCTTCAAGTTCTGGCAATATTGTTTGAACTGGGATCTTCTGGAACTTTTGAATGAGTGGCCACACTTCTTCTTCCTTCCATTCATCCGTTGCTTCGTTTATCCAATCTAGTTGGATAATAGAAATAGCACAAAACAATCCTTCCACATCCTCATCCTTTCTTGAGAGTGCACCTGCAACAACATTTTGCTTCCCTTATTTGTAGATGATTTCAAAGTCATAACCCAACATATTTGTGACCCATTTTTTATGTTTTTTCTAAAGATAATCTTTGTTCTAAAAAGTATTTAAGATTATCATGATCCATTTTTACCTTGAAATGTCTTCCCATTAGGTATGGTCGCCATTTCTTAAGTGCATGTAGTATTGCCAACATTTCCTTCTCATAAATAGCTTGCTTGAGATGTAGCAGTAAAGAGACCCAATCGCCTACATCAAAACTTCTTTCACTGTGATGTTGATATGCTTGTTGTTTCATTCGATTCTGCACCAAAGTGGCATTATCCTTTAAAAGTTGGAGAACTTGTTGCTGACGCTCAATGTGATCTTTCACTACTTGAATCTTTTTCTTCTTGATATGTCCTTCTATCTTGAGAGTTTGAGGAGTGGTAATTTCTTCCAATGCATTACAAGATATGGTCGGAT
>APFE031218900.1:12798-30467 GCA_000404065.3 Pinus taeda
CTTGAACCTTTTTCTTCTTGATATGTCCTTCTATCTTGAGAGTTTGAGGAGTGGTAATTCTTGCCAATGCTTTACAAGATATGGTCGGATTCATTTCTTCTTTCTCTGGGGTTGGTTCCTGGTGTATATCCTCTTCTTTTGATGTTTCTTGATCTTTCTTCCTCATCTTCACTATCAATGTAAAATAATTTCTTCTCAGCACACTTATGACCTTTAATGTATTTGTTATCAAAATTCTAACAAAGCCCTTTCGCTCTTTTTTCTTCCAATTGTTGTGGTGTCAACCTTGTAGGTTGTGGAAGGCTAGGAGAAACAACACTTCCATATTTATAGTTGTGAGGGGTAGAATTCCTTGTTTCCATAATTTTTCTTTCCACTTTTCTTGCCAACCCGAATGCCTTCTCCAAAGAATTAGGTTCCCAAAGATGAACCTCATGTTGAATGTTATCCTTTAATGTCCCTATGGAGACATCAATCCTCTGCTTCTCTGGAATATCATTTTCCCTTATATTCAATATTTGAAAGTCCTCAATGTGCTCTACCATTGAACACTTTTGTTGGAGATTTATCAATTGGCTAAAGAAGGTGTTTCTCTTTGTATCTTCATAACGTGCTATCATTTCCTCCGTGAAAATTGACCACGTAACAAGTGGTTTACGAGAATAAAGCCATTTATACCATAAAAAATGATCTGGTTCTAAATATGATGCAATACCTACCTTTTGTAATGGTTTCACCTCATATAGATCAAAATATTTCTCCATCTGTAGTATCCAATTTAATGTATCCTTGCCATCAAACTTCCTCATATCACCTTTTCTTGATTTTAGGAGCTTGATCTTGAAACAACTGTAACTTTGTACTTTCAGATCTCCAAGTTCTGAAATTGTGTCCTAAAGTAGCCCTCTGAGTCCTGTTTCTAACCCCATAAGTCTGATCAAGATTGGATTCTGCAAGGAAGAGTTATGTCAAATCTCCCACGATGACCTGCTTATAGACTAGTTCATTAGAGAAAACTTGTACGAAGTGCCACGTGTCACTATTTCAACCTTACGATCTGAAACTGATATGTAGAAAACTAAAGTCCATCCTCTTTCTATAAATTCTTACAAAATTTCCATATGATGCTCGCAGAGAAAGTTATGACAATTTTTCCAAGGTCACATGTTTGGAATGTAATTCAGGAGTCTACAAAAACCCTAATTTCCTCAGATCATATCTCTGGAAATATAGCGAGACAAGATCTGGAATTCGAACCCAAGGTTCAAAACAATTTCTTCTCAAATGAGTTTTGTTTTTAGCTTCTGCAACTTCATAGTGAAAAAGTTATAGTGCAAATTCCATGATGACCTATTTGAGATGGAATTCTAGAGCTTGCAAAAACCCTAATTTCCTCAGATCATATCTCCGTAAATATAGTGAGACAAGATCTAAAATTCGGAGCCAAGGTGTAGAACGATTTCTTCTCAAATGGGTTTTTTTTAGCTTCTGAAACTTCATAGTGAAAAATTTATACCGAAAATTCCACGATGACTTGTTTGGAGCAGCGAAACCCTAGAATCCAAAGCTCTGATACCAAATGTTATGGAACCAACTCACAAAATGATAGAAAAGATAGATAAATGCCTTCAAAATAAGCCTCTTAGAGGGGGGAACCTCATTTACATTAGACAAATGAACAATTCTTTGATGTCACAAATGACAAGACCTCCTTTCTATATATAGGAGTCTAGCGGGCCATAATATAATCAGAGCTGACATAACAATAATAATGTAAGGGCACAACAATAACAATAGTGGGATTCTATGGGGCACAATAATAACAATGGGGACTACATGGGTACAACAATAGAATAAGGGGGTTGCACTAATAATAATAAGGGGTTACACTAGTAGTATAGGGATGTAACATTCATGATCATCCAAATCCATATCCATTGGGATGGGTACCAGTGTTGATTTTATTAATGAAGTAGATCTTGATATGGTTCCCCTTGATGTATGTGGAGTCATGATTGGGATTCCATACATGTACATGCGTAATGCAATATTCATGAGGACAACTAACTAGTACCGGCTCATCAAGGATGTAAAATCGCTCATCATCAACGCACACAAAGGTAAGTCGAAAATTTCACTGGTAAGTGCCAACCAAGCTAAGAAATTGATCAGTTATAGCAAGAAGTATTTTTTATTATTTTTAAGAGAAGGTTAGTTTGTAGAGGATTCAATAAGAGGTAAGGCATCCCTAGAGGGGTGTACTAAGAAACAAAAACAAAAAATGGAGGAGTTGTTACATGCACAAAAGGACGTGTTCCAAGAGCCTAAAGGTTTACCTCCTAAGAGACAAGTGGAGCGCAAGTTCCAGCTATTGTGAAACTCCCCATTGCCAAATATTGGGTTGTATAGGCATTAGGTTATAGAATCAAGTGAGGTGAAGAAAGAGTTGTAGTAGCTGCTGGAACAGGGTGTCATTTGACTGAGTATGTCACCATGTGGGTCACCCATCATAATTGTGCTAAAGAAGGATGGGACTTGGGGGATGTGTGTAGATTACAGGTCGTCGAATAAAATCAGACTCAAGAACAGATAACCCCTACTCAGTATAGACAATCTACTAGATCAGTTGTAGCAATCAAAGTATTTCACCAAGTTGGACTTGAAGTCTGGATATCACCAGGTTTAAGTCAAAGAAGAAGATACATGGAAGACCGCCTTCAAAACCATGCAAGGTTTGTATGAGTGGTTAGTTAAGCCTTTTGGCCTATGTAATGCACCATCTACATTTACGAGATTAATGAATAATGTACTGCTCCCTTTTATAGATTCATTTGCTATTGTCTATTTGGCTGATATACTAGTATATAGTGCTACCTAGGAGGAGAATATTTAACATTTGATGCATGTGCGGGAAACATTGAAGAAGCACCAGCTGCTAGAAAATGTCACGAATTGTGAGTTTGCACAAAATCCCTTGGTGTATTTGGGATATGTGATTGGTGGAGGAGAATTGAAGATAGATCTTTCCAAGATGGAGGCCATCATGAAATGGTCGGTGCCTACCAATGTTACTGAGGCTAGGAGTTTTTTGGGGTAGCACAGTACTTGAGGAATTTCATAGCCTCCTATTCAACGGTAGCAACACTACTCCATGACATAACAACAAGTGGCAATATTTTTTAGTGGGGAAAAGGGCATCAAAAAGATTTCGATGAGTTAAAGAAGAAGATTAGTGAAGCACTAGTTCTGGAATTACCAAACTTGCAATGACCCTTTGAAGTGGAGACAAATGCGAGTGGGTATGCTATGGGATATTTCTTGATGCTAGGAGGAAGACCCGTTTGATACCATTTTGAAGTATTTCATTAGAAAATTCTTAGCTTCCCCACATACGATAAGGAGCTCTATGCCATGGCACAAGTTTTGAAGAAGTGGAAGCACTATCTGATGGGAAAGGATACAATAATCCACATAGATCACTAGTCGTTACAGAACTTGCAAGCCAAGAGTAAGCTACAACAGACCAGGCATTACAAGTGGATGGGGTTTTTATAGCAGTTTCATTGGTGATCAAGTATAACAAGGGCAACAAAAACAAGTTGGCTGATATGCTTTCAAGGCTAACTACATCAAAGATTACAACTTTGGGGACCCTTATGCACATGGAGCCATTCTCTCATGATGCATACATAGAGGCATATTAAGAAGATGAGGACTTTAAGGAGGTCTATCAACAGTTGTAGAGTCAAAGTCATGTGCACGACGGTGACAATGTCGTTGACTGCCATCTCTAGGACGGGTTACTATACAGGCTGGATAAGTTATGTGTTCCTAAAGGTGAGCATTTGCAACTGATTAGAGAATCTCACACCTCCAAGGTTGTAGGGCACTTTGGTCTAGGGAAGACCATGGCTGACTTGCAGAGGTATGTGTATTGGCCCAAGATGCAAGAGCAGGTAGCTAGGTTCATAAGAGGATGCATGTTTTGTTGTACCACCATGCCTACCAACAAGAAACAAGGTCTGTATCATCCCTTACCTGTACCTACTCATCCTTGGGAAAGAATTTCCATGGGATTTGTGGGAGTTTTACTGACAACTAGGAAGGGACATGACTACATGTTCATGGTAGTCGACAGGTTTAGCAAGATGTGTGTTTTGATGGCCTGGAAAAAGACCATCAGTGGAAAAGAAGCAACAAAGTTGTTCTTTGGACAGGTCTGGGTACACTTTGGGATAACAAGGAGCATCATTTCAGATAGGGATACAAGATTTCTTAGTTAATTCTTGACTACATTGTGGCAGAATATGCAGACGGAGTTGAACAGATCTACAACATTCCATCCATAGACAAATGGGATTATAGAAGTAGTCAATAGGACGTTGGTATAGCTCTTGAGGGGTTACAACCAGAAGCATTCGAAGACATGGGATGAAAATATGGTATATATACAACATTCTTATAACATAACAGTCCACATTTTTATAGGAAAGTCCCCATTTGAAGCTTGTTTTGGATATTTTCCACCTTCAACTTTGGATATTGCATATGGGCAAAAGGGAGTGTTGAAAATAACAACAAGAAATGATAAAAATAGAATCCAGAAATTCTAGTTTAATTTGTCCTTGAATTAAACTGAGAATTAAAATCGAATTCTATTCTCATAACAACTTGTAATAGCTAACTAGAGTGAGTTGACTTAGTTAACATATGAAATTCAAGTTGGAAGTATTTTTGAAGTCATGTATATGTTCTCCCTATATTATAGGGGTCCAGGATGAGTTAATTATGACTTGTAATTAGATAAGTCATTTTACTGAGTTAAGTCTAATTAAATTAGTTCCAAAATGTTTGAGGAACTAATAGTGAGTTAACAGCTAGTTGGTGCACTAATGAATTAACTAGTGCTACTCTAGTTAACTGAAGATTCCCTCATCAGAAACTCATGCATGTCGATTATGAGAAAGACGCAGTTAAGAATAGAGTGCAGGGATAATGTACTATTTGTTGTATAATTTTATGATTTGTACAGATGGTGCATACAATCACGAACTGGACCTTGAAGGGATTTCACATTTATGGATGAGGAATTTCCCTTTAAATATAGGCTAATTCTTTCTGGAATTGTGCAAAGAATTAGAAGCTTGGAGGCTTGGAAATTTGGCTAAGTATTGGCCAAAGGAAGTCATCAAGCGGAGGAGCGAAAATACTTGTGTAGGTTAAGCTCAAGGTTGAGCAGAGCATATTGTATTCACCCAAATTCTTTGACCAAGGGCGCAAGGAAATATGAGGCTTGGAGAGTAGAGAAGTGGCCTAGATTTGGCTTGAGCTTTCTTGTGAGTTGGAGATTGATTTTACTGAGTGCTGGGATTGTTCTTGTGAGAACAAGCCTCGTATTATCATCTTGGATTTTGGTTAATGCAATACAGATAGTGGGGTTTTGAGCTGTGGCTTTTCCCGGATAGTTATTGTGTTATGTGCCATTGATGTTCTTCCTCTTGTCGATTATTTTTTGCTCAATCTTTATGGGCTACCACTGTAAAAAGTAGAAGTATATTCTTGTCTATGACCTTAGTAGATTACATAAGCTTGTGAATCTACATGATTTTCTACATGGTATCAAAGCTAGATTTGTAGAATTTTTCTACATGGTATCAGAGCTTGATTTGTAGAAATTTTCTACATGGTATCAGAGCTGGATTATTTTTTTTTGGGCCGCGTGTTTGCAAAGAAGATCTATTTTTTTTTTTTTTTGAAAACGTTAAAAAAACAGAATATCTGGATTCCTTGCGAAAAATACCCAAATTCAAACAAAAAATCGATTGAATCGGAGTTCAGATGAGGGAGATATCACTGATTTAAAATCATCTCTTTTTTTAGAAAATTCCGTGATGGTGGGACAAAGGAAGATATGGTGAGCCTTGCTCTTCTTGGACTTCCAAAGAGTTGGCATAGTTATCAGGACTCTGTCAATAGTCAGGAGAAGCTACCAAATTGGGAACGACTATGGTCGTATTTGATGCAGGATGAGATCAGGAGGAACACCAAAGATGGGACCTCTTCCAAGGAAGTGGAAGAGGATTTCTCCTTACCGAGTAAGGAAAAGTGGGCCAAGGGAAAGAAGTCCCAAAGGCAAGGGGGGTGGACAGAAGATGGACTTGATGAAATTCAAGTGTTTTCACTCTCATGAGCATAGACTATGCCAAGAACTTCCCATAGAAGAAAGCAAGCAAGAAGGAGCCGACAGTAGCGGCAGCAGGTGAAGCTCTAGCTTCACAATTTGAACATGATTTCTCTCTCATTGCATGCATGGCTGACACTGCCATGGTAGGTGTGTGGTATCTTGATAGTTGTGCCTCATTCTGTATGGGGATGACGAGAGGTATAGAGCTACCGGGATCAGTACAGTTTCCTTTTAGAGGGAGTGTGGCTCCCCTCTTAAGAACATATGTGATGTATGTTCCAGGACTAAAGAAGAATCTTGTTTTAGTCGTGGTATTGGAAGACCATGGCTATGATGTGGTTTTTAGTAAGGGAAAGGTTTTCCTTAGACACATCACCAAGGGACATATGAAACAAATCTGTGCACGAGTCAAGAACCTGTATGCTCTTGAGGTTCAAGATGCATGCAAAGCCTTGAGGAGCAAGGAAAACGTTAGAGACTTGGTGGTTGAGAGGGAGAGTAAATTACCTCTCAACACGTATCCCCAGAAGAAGCCTCAGAAGTAGCTTCAAGAAGTTGTGGAGCAACTACAACTAGAGAAGTTGAGAGGAGAAGCAGTCTCAGACAATTGTGGAGCAGCCATAATTGGAGAAGCCAAGAGGAAATTGAATGGAGACATCCACTCATACAAAGACATCCAATAGGGGGGAATTTTGAGCCAAGTGGGCAAAGGGATCACATGCAGCCATACCTCTAGGTGTGAGGTGGAGCGATTTGAAGTGATCCTCCCAAGAGGGCTAAAATTGGGCAGGGTCCATTGAGCGGTTTTATCTCATGGATCGTACCTTGCTACGGAGCCCAAAGTACAAAGTAGCAAAAGGAATCAGTGGGATTGATGCAATTATAGATCAAAGTGACAAAGGCTAGAGCAATCAGATACTGAAGAGCATAGAGAATGTTGACAAGAGTTAATAAAGGTAGAGTCAATAGAAGCCAAATTTTTCAATTGATAGAGGCAATAATAGTCAGAGATTTTGATGACAGAGACATCATTCTGATTTAGGTTGGATGTTTTTTTTGTTTCTATAGTTGCTAGAGAAACAACAATAGAGAGAAGTGTTGCATGCAGAACATTCCAAAGTTTCAGGATTGGGATCGAGTTGAATTCCTTTCTTGTTGAGAGGAAGTGTTGAAAATAGCGAAAAGAAATGATAAAAATAGAATCTAGAAATTCCAGTTTAATTTGTCCTTGAACTAAACTGATAATTAAAATCGAATTCTATTCTCATAGCAACTTGTAATAGTTAACTAGAGTGAGTTCACTTAGTTAACTTCGGAATTTCGAGTTGGAAGTATTTCTGAATTCATGTATATGTTCTCCCTATATTATAGGCGTCCATGATGAGTTAAGCATGAGTTATAATTATTTAACTTAGTTTACTGAGCTAATTCCAGTTAAATTAGTTCGAAAATTTTTTAGGAACTAATAGTGAGTTAACAGTTAGTTGGTGCACTAATGCATTAACTAGTGATACTCCAGTTAACAGAATATTCCCTCATTAGAAACTCATGCATGTCAATTCTAAGAAAGACCCTGTTGACACTAGAGTGCAGGGGTAGTGTACTATTTGTTTTATAATTTTTTGAGTTGTATAGATGGTGCATGCAATTAGGAATTGAACCTTGAAGGGATTTCAAAATTATGGATGAGAAATTTCCCTTTAAATATGGGCTAATTCTCTCTGGAATTGTGTAAAGAATTAGAAACTTGGAGGCTTGGTAATTTGGCTAATTATTAGCCAAAGGAAGTGATCAAGTGGAGGATAGGAAATGCTTGTGTAGGTTAAGCTCAAGGTTGAGAAAAGCATATTGTATTCATTCGATTATTTGACCAAGGGCGCAAGAAAATAGGAGGCTTAGAGAGCAGAGAAGAGGCCTGGATTTGGCTTGAGCTTGCTTGTGAGTTGGAGATTATTTTTAAAGAGTGTTGGGATTGTTCATGTGAGAACAATCATTGTATTATCATCTTGGATTTATGATTAATGCAATATAGATAGTGGGGTTTTGATTTGTAGCTTTCCCCGTATACTTATTGTGTTATGTACCATTGATGTTCTTCCTCTTGTCGATTATTATTTTCTCAGTCCTTTTGGTCTTTCGCTGTAAAGAGTAGAAGTAGATTCTTGTGTTTTGTTTTAGTAGATTACATGAGCTTGTGAATCTACAGGATTTTCTACAGGGAGGAGTGAAGGAAGACCTTACAAGAGATGCTTTGAGGGCTGCAAATTTTATAGAGAAGATTAGGCAGATCCATCTATAGGTACATGAAACACTACAAAAGTCATAGGTGACATATAAGACCAAGCATGATCAACACAGAACAGAGAAATCATTCAAGGTGTGAGACGAAGTGTGGATATATTTGAACAAGGAGAGGCTACAGGGGCATGGTAAGAAAATCAAGGCTCTAAGGTATGGTCCCTTTGAGATACTAGAAAAGGTGAGTGATAATGCCTATCAACTTAGTTTACCACCATATATGTGCATTTACTTAGTTGTAAACGTAGAGAATTGGAAACTCTATGAGCCTTCCGTGCTAAATCAAGAAGAGGAACAAGTCTTACCTTCTATGGAGGATTTGGAACCAGACGTAGGCAGAGTTGGTAGAAGATACAATTTTGTAGAAGAGGCCCAAAACTAAAAGAAAAGGACAATAAGACATTTGGCAGATTGGGTTGAAGGGACAACTTCTAGGTAAAGCTAAATGGTACACTAGAGAGAAGATGGAGGAAAAATTTCCTCACCTAATTCAGTAAAAGCTTTTAGGGACCAAAAGCCTCCAAAAATGGGGAGGTTTGATCCAAATTGGATTTTTATATTTTTTGACATCCACCTTGATGCATTTAGAGTGGAAAAAGTGGAGGAATCAGCTCATGGGACTATTTTTACTAGCAGGACCCAGTTTGGCGAAACAGGGTATGAAACCTTTCAAGAGCGTTTTGAGGCATAAAACGTTTTGGGGGTAAAATTTTTTCTAGAAAGCACACCATCTTTTGATGTTTTTATACACAGAAATATTTCCAACAATGCAAGAATGCATCAATCAGAGTCTGTATCCAAAATTTATGTCACTCAGAAGTTGACCTTCTTGCTTTCACACCTATAGTTCACGAGGATGCTGCATTAGCCCAAATTATTCATGGAAAAGGGGCTAGCCACGTGTTTGTGATGTAAATGACTCTAGAAGAGTCTACTTTTCAAATCTAGTTAAGGGTTGAGGTAGTCAAAATTAACCACTAGTAGGCTATCAAGTTCTGTTATAACCGGGCCACTAGGAGGAAGAGGCATTCCATTCTTTTGAGAGCATTTTGTTCCATAGTTGAGAAATGATAGCTAGGAAAAAGAGGAGGTAGAGCACACTGAGAGGATCTGTGCACTGTAGCAGCCTACGGACCACAAACATTACTTCTTTGTATCTACAACCATCTTTGCAGACAGAGAAAGAGAGCGAAGCGGCCTCACCTTCCAGCTGGGTTTTCTCCTGAAAGGGTTGCCTCGAGAGCATATCTTGTGTATTATGTGTGTGTGGGATTGTTTTTTCATTATCTACTTTTCTGATTCATTTAATTTTACATGCATGTACTGATTATAGTTAATTTTATAGATCTAGAAATTAAATAAAACTGTAATAGTGTATAATCTTAGATTTTAATATAATATTATCAAATATGTCGTGATGAATCATCCAGTAGAATATCTACGAAGGTTTATAGATCATTTGGTATAAGAGAAGTTTCTTTGGGTATTTTGTGGAGATTGCAGGGATCTAGATTGGTGAGGACAAAAATCGTAAAACCCTAATCATGAGCGACAAATATTTAAACAAACTTTGTGATCCTGCAAAGATGATATTTTCACAGTCCGAAGAACAAGTCTCGGATATAAACAACGATGTAAACCTCATAATGGCAGCCCTAAGAAATAAGATGGGGATATTTGGAGAAGAAGGGCTTCTAATGTAGAGCATAAATCAGAAGGGGGATCAAGAGATCGTGAAGACCCAGATAACCAATTGAAGAAATAACCTAGAAAATATCAACCTAGTTCAAGTGTCGTGAACCAATCCCTATTTAAAGTGGAAGAAAAAGTCGATATCAATCCATACCATAGCCAGATCCATGCTTTGAAGCTGAACCACTAGTTGCATCAACCAAAAGTTTATTTTAGTGTCCATCAAATCGAGGAAGGGAAAAAAATCTCATTTGCACGACTGAAATTGGAGGGTCATGCACTGACTTGGTGGGAGAGCCACATGGAAACATTAAGGTTGGAAAGAGAACCTCGAGTGACTAAGTGGGAGGATTTCAAAACGCTCATTAACTCACAGTTTTATCCCATTGGGTACGTGGAAGACTAGTGAATCCGGTGGCATTAACTCAGGAAAAAGTTGGGCCAAAGCCTGTAGGAGTAAACCACAAAATTCAGAAATATGGCTATAATGTTGGGTATCTCTCCAAAGAACCCAGATGTACTCCTCAATTATTTGGGGGGTTTCACCTCCATCTATGTGAGCAAGTGATGTTTTTCATGCCCAAAACTATGGACGAGGCTTGTGTACAGGCACAATACCTAGAGAACATAGGCCTGAAAAGAGCACAATCAAGTGGATCAAAGCAAAAGGAGCAACATGACACTTATAAGGAGGGGAAGAATAAGCAAAAATAGCGAAGAAGAAGGAAAAAGGGGGAACAGATAAGAAGATAGTAGCCGCAACACACCAGTGCAAAGATCCTAGAAATCACTACAACATTGATGGGCATACATAGGAGAAGTGTTGGAAGATGAATCCAGAGCTAAAAACCAACAACAAGAAGAAAGATAATAAGAAGAAGAATCTCATGGCCACTAATTCGAGCAACCAATGTGAAAGTAGCTGAGATGTGGATGAGAAGATCATCTGTACATTAGTGCAGAAGGAGGTGAATCTGAGTAGCCTTCAACAACAAGAAGAGAAATAAATGACCAAACTCTTCCAAGTAAATATACAAGTCAAGAAGACAAATATTCATGCTCTGTTTGACTCAGGATCATATGAAAATCTCATTACAGCAGATCCAGTCAAGAAGTTGGGGCTTGAAGTTCATGATCATCCAAACCCATATCCACTGGAATGGGTATGTAAGGATGTAGAGATGAAGGTAAAAAAACAATGCAAAATTAAATTTGTTATCAGTGTTGATTTTATTGATGAAGTAGATCTATATGTGGTTGTAGGTTTTAACCCTGTACAGAAAATACTTGCATACAAATTCTAAAAAATAGAAAATAAACAATGGTGAGAGCATAAAACATAAAATAGATATACACGAATATTTTCCCCTGGATCCCAAAATTGGTACCACAAGATTGATTTTTCATTATATTCCTTTCAATGTTACAATATATATATATATATGTCGAAGCATTGATAAACCCCAATCCATTAACCCTGGATTAGAAAATAACCATAGTTCCCTTGACCAAATCTACAAAATACCATGGATAGAAAACCATCATGCCCAAAACCATGTGCGAAATCCATCCACAGAACTATAGGTAGGTTCGCCGACCTAATATAGGGTCCCAAAAAAAATTTTGGGGTGATGCCCCAGACCTCGTGTAGGGGGGCTATCGACCCCCTACAATCCCCTAATAAGGGAGGCAACCAGACCCCCTGTCACCCCCCCCACACCTAGCATAGTCGTAGAAAGAATATAACACAACCCAACATTCTCCCACTTATTGTTTTCTTTCCATAGGAGAGCTTAGTCATTGATCGAGCACTGCAACACCCATTATTTCTCCACACCAAGAGAACTTATTAGTGCTAACAAACTTTAGCAATGCATCTATAGTATTCTTCAAAGTGTCCACCTTTACCAGCAACACCTTTTTTCCCTCAACCATATCCCTCACAAAGTGATACTAAAGATCAATGTGCTTTGTCTTTGAATGATAAGCAGGGTTCTTTGCCAAGAAAATTTTACTTTGGCTTTCACAGTCTATCCTTATAGCTCATTGTACTAACCCCATACTTGAACACAATCTTTGCAACCAAACTGATTCCTTTCTTGCATGCGTGGCTACCATGTATTCTATCTCTGTAGTTGAAAGTGCCACTACAAACTATCTCTTACTCATCCAACTTACTGCACCTCCAAACAGGTTAAACACATGCCCACTTGTAGATCTTCTCTGATCCAGATCTCCAACCTAGTCTGCATCAACAAAGACACGGATGTCCAAAACTCTTTCCAATCCTGGTCTTCCTTGGTAGCACAAACCATAATCATTAGTGCCACACAAATACATGAAAACCTGCTTCATTGTTGTCCAATCCTCCTTCCCTGGTTTTGACATAAACCTGCTCAATACTCCCACTGCGTGTGCGATGTTTGGTATAATACATACTATTTCATACATTAGGCTGTCGATTACACTTTCATATGGAACATGGGACATGTCCCTTTTCTATTCTTGTGCCTTGGGACATTGTTCAACAGATAACTTTACACCTATAGGAATAGAAACCTTTACTCATTTATTATCTTGCATATTAAACCTCTGCAGTATTGTCTCGATCTTTCATGTCGAATTTGGAGGACAATTGGGTCTTCAAATTCTGGATAATTCTTTGTCATTTCCAACAAGCAACATATGATCCACATACAAGCCCTGATAAATAACATGGTCACCAATTAATTTAAAATACACACAATGATCTGCTTTGCTTCTGGTGAAGCCAAGTCCCCATATAAATGTATCAAATTTCTGATACCACATCTTTGGTGACTGTTTTAACCCATACAGAGACTTTTTTAATTTGCATACTAGTTCTTTCTTAGCCTTCACCCCAAATCCTTCAGGTTGTTTCATGTAGATCTCTTCTTCCAGATCCTTGTGAAGAAATGTTGTCTTCACATCAATCTATTCTACCTCAAAATAAAAAGTTGAAGCAACAAATAAAAGTAATCTAATAGAATTTGCCTTGGCAACACGAGAAAATATATCACAAAAGTAAATTCCCCGCACCTAGGAATAACCTTGTGCTACCAATCAAGCTTTTCACTTCTCCACCTTTCCTTCTGCATTCATCTTCTTCTTAAACATCCATTTGCTACCAATGGGTTTCCTTCAAGTCGGCAACTCCACCAGATTCCAAGCCTCATTTTTGTGCAATGATGCCATTTCATCAAACATGGCCTCTTTCTAGAGATTTCCATCCTCTGAATCTGCTGCTTCCCTCACAGTTTTGGGATCATCATCAACAATATATAAAGAAAATTTTGAACAGAAAGTAGATGGACTATACCTTTTTGGTTGCCTTCTTTCTTGTACTGATCCTATCAAAATTGGAGTTTATGGCTCTTCATCTTCTGATTTCTCTTCTGCTGTAGAGTCTAATTATTCCTCCTTTGGCTTAAAATCTATCTTCTTAGGTTCCTTTGGTAGGACTTCATGTTTAATAACATATTTCACCTCTCTAAAAACTAGATCTCGATTGTACACAACCTTCCTTGTTTCTAGGTTTCAAATATTATAACCTTTTAAACCATCCTTATACCCAATAAAGATGCACTTCTCAGATTTAATATCCAACTTTGTTCTTTTCTCCTTTGGAACATGTACATATGCATCACATCCAAATACCCTCATATTCGAAAGAGAAGTTTTCTTACCAGTTCATACCTCCTATGGAGACTTATCCTCCAACATTGATGAAGGTGATCTATTGACTAGGTAACATGCAATCTCCACTGCCTCTGCCCAGAATTCCTTTCCTAACTGTGCACCACTGAGCATGCTTCTTTCCTTTTCCATCAATGTCTTGTTCATTCTTTTTGAAAATCCATTTTTCTGAGGTGTGTATGGAGTAGTCTTCTACCATGCTATACCACACTTCTTATAGAACTCTTCAAATTCCTTATTAAAAAACTCTCCACCATTATCTGTCCTCAACATCTTTATCTTCTTCTTTGTTTGGTTTTCCACTAGAGCCTTAAATTCTTTAAACCTATCAAAGACTTCAGATTTCTTCCTGAGGAAATATATCCATGTATTCCTTGAGAAGTCATATATAAATGATACATAGAACACATACTTACCCATTGATGGAACCGACATAAGTCCAAGTGCATCACTGTGCACAAGATTTAATATCTGTTTCACCCTCTTAGCACCAGAGGGGAAATTCACCCAATTCAGCTTCCCATATACACAATTTTCACAGAAATCAAAATCCAAAGAGTAATTAGACATTCCTTCTATCATACCATTACCATGAAGTATTCAAAGGCCCTTCTCTCGAATATGTCAAAGTCTTTGATTCCATAGCATGGTCTTTTCTCCATAGACCACTAGATTTTCTGCTCCACTTTCAGGAACCACAAAATTGTTACACCCATCAATAATAGTGCTACCTTGAAGCTTTTACAAAGTTCCAATATGAACTCCCTACATCAATACCAGTGCTCCCTGAACCATATTGCATGTATCTTTCTCGAACACTATTTTTACACTTGCGTCATCCAACTTGCTTATAGAAATCAGATTTTTGGGCAATGCAAGAATATGCAGAACACCCAGAAGCATTCTTCCACCTTGCAACTTCATATTGAATTTTCTACGACCAACAATTATAGCCTTCCTATCATCCCATAAGAAGACATCATCACCATCATATTTCTCATACTCACATAACCACTCTCTATGGGGAGTGAAGTGAAAGGATGAACCTGAGTCAATCAACCATGCCTCATGATCTACATGTGTACTTGAAGAATAATCCAAGTACACATCCCCACCTTCATCTCAGGTGGTTTTTGCCTCTATAGAAGGAGCATCATCAGATCCATTTCCTTTCTCAGGAGCTTTAGATTTATAGTCCCTTTTGAAGTGCCCTTCCTTTCTGCATTTCAAGCACACCTTTACAGGTTTTCTTGGAGATTTAGATCTCCCACTCGAGGACTTATTTTTGTTTCTGTTCTGTGACCGTACTCATACAGAAAAGGCATCACCATTTTGGTCCTCCATATTTTTCCGTCTCATCTCCTCCGACAGCAAGGATGAGACTATTTCATCAAACTGCAAGGCAGTTGCATTGCTACCTATTGCGACAACCTGGCTATCCTACGAATCTGGTAGAGAACACATCAAACTGATGCACTTGTCTTCATCTGAAATTTTAATATCAATAGATAATAATTGGCTTACAATAGTATTAAATGTGCTCAGATTCTCTATCACCGAGTCTCCATCTTTCATCCTCAGGTTATACGGTTTTTTCCATATGAACAGTTTATTCACTAAAGACTTAGATTGGTACAAAGTCCCTAACTTGTCCCACAAATCATTTGCCGAAGCTTCCCCTGATACATTCAACAACATTGAATCTAAGACACACAATCATATTGTGCTCTTTTCCTTCCGATTCAACTTCACTTAGTCTTTAGCTAACAATGTTGTTGGTTTAGTACCCGGATCTACTGTGATCCACTGATCTTTATCCACCAGCAGATCCTCCATCTTGAGTTTCCACAACTCAAAACTCTGACCATTAAATTTCTTAATCTCTATCTTTCCACTACTCACCATCTTCTTTCACCACAAGAATCGATCCCGTAGACCTCCCACTGAACAAGGTCTACCATAGGCCCAAGCACAAAAACCCTCAGCAACAAAGGTGTCCCGTTGAAGCCAAAATAACTCTGATACCAAATGTAGATTTTAACACTGTACAGAAATTGCCTCCATACGAATTCTAAAATATAGAAAATAAACAATGGTAAGAGCATAAAACGTAAAACATATAAACACAGAGATTTTCCCCTAGATACCAAAAATGAGACTACTAGATTGAGTTTTCATTATATTCCTTTTAATGTTACAATACATATATATACATGCCGAAGCATCCATAAACCCCAATCCATTAACCCTGTATTAGAACATAATCGTAGTTCCCTTGGTCAGATCTACAAAATACCATGGACAAAATGCCATCATGCCCAAAACCATGTGTGAAATACATGCACAAAACCATAGGTAGGTCCTCCCATCTAATATAGGGTCCAAAAAAATTTCCCGGAGTGCTGCCCCGGACCACGTGTAAGGGGGCTACCACACCCATGCATACTCCTCGACAGTGGGGGCAGCCGCTCAACGCAACATATAGGAGGAGCTTCCAACACCCCCCCCATGCATGGGGGTAATCGTGGAAATAATTTAACACAACCCAACAGTGGTTCCACTTGATGTATGTTGAGTCATGCTTGGGATTCCATACATGTACACGTGTGATGCACTATTCATCAGGAGAGCTAACCAGTACCAGCTCATCAAGGATGGAAAATCGTTCATCATCAACGCGCATAAAGGCAAGTCGAAAATTTCACTGGTAAGTGGCAACCATGCCAAGAAATTGATCAATTCCAACAAGAATTATGTTTTACTATTTTGAAGAGAAGGTCAGTCTGTAGAGGAGTCAATAAGAGGCAAGGAATCCCTAGAGGGGTGTACTAAGAAACAAAAACAACAATTGGAGGAGTTGTTACGGGCATATAAGGACGTGTTCCGAGAGCCTAAAGGGTTACCCCCTAAGAGAGAAGTGGAGCACGAGATCCATATATTTCTAGACTCCCGATTGCCAAATATTGGGCTTTACAGGCAGTCTGTTATAGAAGCAAGTGAGGTGAAGAAAAAATTGCAGCAACTGCTAGAACAGGGTGTCATTTGACCGAGTACATCACCATGTGGGTCGCCCATCATAAATTTGCCAAAGAAGGATTGGAATTGGAGGATTTGTATAGATTACAGGGCATTGAATAAAATCACATTCAAGAACAAATACCCCCTGCTTAGTATAGACAATTTTCTAGATTAGTTACAGCAAGAAAAGTATTTCACCAAGTTGGACTTGAAGTCTGGATATCACTAGGTTTGATTCAAAGAGGAAGATACATGGAAGACAACCCTGCATACGAATTCTAAAACATAGAAAATAAATAATGCGCGAGCATAACACATAAAACACATATACACAGAGATTTCCCCTAGATCCCAAAACCGGGACTGCCAGCTTAATTTTTCATTATTTTCTTTCAATGTTATAATACATATTTATACATGCCGAAGCATCCAATACCATGGACCGAAAACCATAGGTAGGTTTTCCCAAGCTAATATAGGGTCGAAAAAAAAAATTCCTGGGGCGCTGCCCCGAACCCCATAGAGGGGGGCTACTCGCCCCCTTTAAACCCCCCTGTGACCCCCCTGCTGTGTAATCGACGCAACGAAGGGGGGGGCCCACCCCCCCTCTAACCCCCCGGTTCATTACGTAGGTTAGTCGTGGAAAGAATATAACACAACCTAATATTCTCCCACTTGTTGTTTTCTTTCCACAGGGGGCCATAGGAGAGCTTAGTCATTTTTCCAGCCCTGAAACACCCATTGTTTCTCTACACCAGGA
>APFE031218915.1:530-23212 GCA_000404065.3 Pinus taeda
CCATGAAAATGCATCTTTCTTCAATAATGTTGTTAGAGGTGCTGCTATTCTCCCATAATTCTTAACAAACTTGCGATAATACCCTGTCAAACCAAGAAATCCTCGCAGATGCTTTATGGATGTGGGGATTTTCCATTCCTTAATGGCTTTAATTTTTCTAGGGTCTACCTTAACTCCTTCATGAGATACAATATGACCCAGATATTCCACCTCTTTGACTCCAAAGAAGCATTTGGATCTTTTTGCATATAATTGTTTCTCCTCCAATAGTTGTAGCACCCTGTCAACATGTTCAACATGATCCTCCAAGACTTGTTGTAGATTAGTATATCATCAAAAAATACTAACACAAATTTTCTAAGGAAGGTTTGAAAATGGAATTCATCAAACCTTGAAATGTAGAAGGTGCATTGGTAAGGCCAAACTTCAGTCTTCATTCTGATTTGATGATATCCTGAAGGAAGATTCAACTTGGTGAAGTAGATTGATCCATGCAATTCATCCAGTAATTCATCAATGACAGGAATGGGAAAATTATCTTTAATAGTGAGCTTGTTGAGCTCCCTATAATCCAGACACATTGCCATGATCCATCCTTCTTGTGCACCAATACTACTAGAGCAAAGAAATAACTTTGACTAGGTTGAATTATACCATCCTCTAGCTTTTCTACAACCATACGTTCAATTTCACTCTTTTGGGCATAGGGATATTTGTACGGCCTGATGTTTGGAGGAACAGTTCCTGGAATCAGATGAATAGCATGATCATGATCACGAATAGGTGGGAACTTTGGGAGTCTCAAATACCTTGGAATGATTGTCCAAGACTTTTTGGAGATCTGGGGAAATAGATGATTTCGATGTGGAAACATCTAGTGAACATAATTGTGCAATTACATCTCTTTGTTCCTTTTTTAGAAGCTTTGTCATATCGTTAGATCTGATTATCTTTCCTGTTTCCTTGCAATACCTGTTAATTCAACTTCCTTTCCTTCCGGAGAAAATTTCATGAAAATTTCTTGAAAATTAAAAGCTATTGTACCCAAGGATTGTAGCCATTGGACTCCTAGTACAACATCAGCACCTCCCATTGGAATGGAAAGGATTGGGCAAGTCAATACATATTCTCCCATGGATAGCTTGATATTATGGCACTTCCAGAGCAATTTATTGTTCCTCCATTTGCAACCATCACTTGACACGCTGGTGCTGGATATAGGAAGCAATTCAATTCTTTTGCTACCTTACAATGAATAAAATTGTGGGTACTTCCTGAATCAATCAACACTATTACCTTTTTCTTCTTGATTGTCCTTCTATCTTGATGGTTTGAGGAGTGGTAATTCCCACCAATGCATTACAAGATATGGTCAGATTCATTTTTTCTTCATCTAGGCTTTGTTCATGGAGTATATCCTCTTCTTTTGACCTTTCTTGCTCCTTTTCTTGTTCCTCTTCACAATCTATGTAGAATAATTTCTTCTCAGCACACTTATGACCTTTAGTGTATTTGCTATCACAACTGTTACAAAGCCCTTTTGCTCTTTTTTCTTCCAATTGTTGTGGTGTCAACCTTATAGGTTGTGGAAGACTAGGGGCAACAACACTTCCATCTTTATAGTTGTGAGTGGTATGCTTCTTGGTTGCCATAATTTTGCTTTCCATTTTTCTTGCTAACCTGAATGCCTTCTCTAATGAATCAGGTTCCCAAAGGCAAACATCATGTTGGATATTATCCTTTAAAGTCCCTATGAACACATCAATCCTATGCTTCTCTGGAATATTTTATATCCTTATGTTCAATTTTTGGAACTCCTCAATGTGCTCCATTATTGAACCCTTTTGTTTGAGACTTATCAATTGGCTAAAAAAGGTGTTTCTTTTTGTGTCTTCATAATGTGCTGTCAATTCTTCCGTAAAAATTGCCGAAGTGATAATTTGTTTACAAGAGAAAATCCATTGATACCATACAAACTGATTTGGTTCCAAATATAAAGTTTCAATACGTACCTTTTGTGTGTTTTGCACATTATTGAGATCGAAAAATTGCTCCATCTGTAATATCCATGCTGCAAGATCCTTGCCATCAAACTTCCTCATATCTATTTTTGGAATATGGTGGGTCTTTGATCCAACATTAGAGTCTATGAAATCATAACTAACATTTCTTTTGTTCACATCATGAGTTTCCTTTACTACCCCTTCACCATTAGTAAGTATTTCTTGTAGAAAATTTGTCAAATCTGTCTTCAAATCTGCCATGCCTGTCTTCAAATCTATCTTCAAATCGTCCATCCTAGCTTCCATGCCATTCATCTTAACTTCCATGCCCTTTATCTTAGATTCCACACCATTTATCTTAGCTTCTGTTAGCTTTTATGAGAGTGACATTTGTTGCACTTGGTCTTGTAATTTTGATATATCATGTAGCATTTCTTCCTCTTCATCATGAGTCATGGTAGAGCTTTCAGGTTTCTTACTAGGTGTTTGCATTTTCTTTCCTTGAGGCATCAATTACTGATAATAATTATCTACTATGCCCTTTGAATTCCTTCAAAATAATTTTTCAAACCAAGCTTAAGAAAAAATTTAAAAAAATCTACACACCTTTCTTCACTTTGTAGGAGCTTGATATTGCTTTAGATGTATCTCTGTAATTTCATATCATCCAGTTCTGAAATTGCGACCTGCAGTAGACTTCTATGTCCTCTTTCCAACGCCACCAGTCTGATCCAAATTGGATTCTCCAAGGAAGAGCTATGCCAAATCTCCCACAGTGACCTGATTATAGACTAGTTCAGTAGAGCAAACTTGTATGACATGCCACGTGTCCCTCTTTCGACTTTTGGCTCTAAAAAATATATACAAGAAACTACAGTGCGTCATCTTTCTGTACCTTCTTATGAAATTTCAATTCGATGCTCAGAGAGAAAGTTATGACGATTTTCCCCAAGTCACCTATTTGGAATGTAATTCAGGAGTCTGCAAAAAGACCAACTCCCTCAGATCACATCTCCGCAAATATAGCGTGAAAAGCTCTCAAATTCGGACCCGAGGTTCAATGCGATTTATTTTAAAATGGGTTTTTGTTTTCGCTTTTGAAATGTCGCAGAAAAAACGTTATAGCAAAAATGCCACGATGACCTATTTGGAGTAGCGAAACCCTAGAATCCAAAGCTCTGATACCAAATGTTATGAAACCAGCTCACAAAAAGATAGAAAAGATAGATCAACGCCTTAGAATTCAACCTCTTCAAGGGGGCAACCTCCTTTACATTACACAAATGAATGATACTTTGATGATTCAAATGACAAAACCTCCTTTCTATATATAGGAGTCTAAGGAGTCACAATATAACCCAATCGACCTAACAATAATAATATAAATGCACAAAAATAACAAGAGAGGGATTCTATGGGGCACAGTAATAACAATACAAGGACAATAGAGGCACAACAATATTAATAAGGGATACAACTACAATATTAATGGGGTAATCACTAGTATTATAGGGACCTAACACTCCTACATCCATATAGTCATTGCACAGAGGCGAGATCACCCCTTGTTACACAACATTTTGTCACTGTCCCTGTACTCCCCGTCTACGATCCTGGAGGACCTCTACAATGTACTCGACATGCTTTCTTATCATGAATAAACTCCCAATATGTCCTTCTTCATGATGAGAATAATTCCCCTTTGCATCATTTCCCAAGAATATTCCTTCTATCCCTATTTACAAGACTGACACTACTGACCAGTTTTCTCCTCGTGCCGATTTACAAAGGTTAAAACTAACCCTTGCGCTGATCAGATGACTAGTACATTTTCCAGTTGTGTCGGTCCTCTTTTGAAAACTTTTTTAAATAAGGAAGTAAAGCTTCCATGTGTAGAAGCTTCGTAACAGAAGTTTGGTAGATGGTTGGGCTAGATAAAGCCGAGGAAATTAGTTTGGGCTCCTTTCCCTTATTAGGATGAAACAACCTCAAGAGACAAGACCTTCTCGCATGATGAGACGAACCATCTCCCATCCATCCAAGCTATATAAACCTCTCTTTTTCCCAAGAAAAAGCTAGTTGGGGTTTTGGAGCAAATGTGAATAACCAACAATTCATTTATAGCTTGTAGCTTTCTAGTGTGTGTTTGAGGAAGAATAGTGTGATTTTGGTTTGGTTTGAGACTAGAGAGAAAGAGGCCTTAAACTTCCATTTGTTGGGACTATCCATGAAGTGCTAGCAGAAGTGTGGGAACCCAGATACGTCGGAGGAGACCATCAACGTTAAGGCACCGGTTGTAATCTCTTTCTGATTTATATTAATGCAACTTTCGATTGATTTCCTTCATGAAGTGTCATTTTACATCTTTATGGTTTAATGTTCCTTGACCTATTAAGTAGGTTGAATACAATATTGCTTGTTGTCACATTTGTTGTTGTTATTGTTTGCTTGTTTCAAGTATTCGAATGAAGGAAACAAAAGCTTACTGGAGTGAGGAAGCAGGAACATCACCAAGCAGAATAGCGTTCTAAGAGGTAGGCCCTATTAATTGATTCTAGCTTAAGGAAATTTTCCATAGATTGTTTGTTTGTGGCTAGATCCGGTCTCTCGGGCTAGAGGAATTGTTTGTGTCCGCACTAAGAATTTGCCTGCACCACAAATTGGCAACTCTGCTGGGAAGCCAATATTTCTGTTTGATTGATTGTCATTTTATGGTTCTATGTGAACTTTTCTAGTATCACCATTTCCCTTTAGTGTCCTTTTCTTTGCCTGGTTTAGTGCTTTGAGCCTGAAATTTACAATGGCAAGTCTGGTCTTAGCCCTTGAAATTTTTTATTTTTTTCTTGAACCCTCCGTCAACGCCTTTATTTTTTTTGACAGTCGTGCCGATCAACACGATTTTCTCAAAAATAGTCGTACTAACCACCTTTTAGCGCGTGTTGTCAATTAGGCAGTCACACCGATTCCTGTAGATGAAGATCAGGTTTTACCCTAGATCATAGCCAGTGTGTCTTGCCCTTCTGATTTCTGTCTCTCAGTTTGTTGTGATTGTCTTCTCCTTGGATCGAAATCTCTTTTAGATTGATTTGTATGATTGGTTGATTTTCATTTCCTTCACTTGGTTTCTTGAGTTCTTGGATGGTGTAGAACCCTAAGGCATCTAGGTCATCACCCATTCACTTGTTTGCCTTCTCAAAAAGTCAATTCCATAGTCAAATTTGCTCCTTGCATTTTCGTTTGATTAGTCCATTTGTTGCTTCGATTTCCATTTAACAAGTTTTAAAAGTTTTGTTTAGTGTTTGAGCATCTCTTTTCGGGCACATATCACATTGCCCATCTTGTTTTTGGTTCAATCTTTCCTTCATTGGTTTTGAAAGGAATTATCTTTTATGCTTACTTTTGATAATTGCATTGTGAATGTTTCATTGAAGTGTTAAATCTTTTCGAAAGATTCATTCCATCATTTCATTGAAAAATACGTAATTCTAGTTTGTTGCATCAATATGTTATGTTAGTTAGCATCATTGAATGCTAGAGTTGCATCATGACTTGCATTGGAAAAGAAAGGAATTCTCTTTGTTAGTGAAAGGGCTAATTGAAGGGAATTTGATAGGAAAGTTATGGATTGGAAAGAGTTTTTCATCATCTTTGTTTTCAAAAGGCGAAATAGTGAAAAATCATTTTTCTTTCAATTTCTTTTTTTTTGTTGCATTTGAGTGTGTTTTCTACTCTCATTACTGTAGACAATTCATCGAATTGAGAGGGTCCTGTCTCATTTAGTTGCATATAGGTGTTTTTGAGTCACATCGATAAGGCCTGAAAACCGAGACATAATTTCAAGATAAACTCTAAAATGTACTAAATTAACCTAAGGCCCATTGAAATCTAATGATCACATCTTAGAAGGTCTAGGCTAGAGACATGTTCCAGCGTTTTAAAACGTAGCAGCTCTCATTCGCTTCGGCACTAGAAAGTTCTAGTACGGATTTGTGCTCCCTTTACCATCGCATATATAAAGGGAGACCCCACTAGGTTGCAATCCTTTATCCATAGGAAGTCGAGTCTTCCGCCTTGTAAACGTGATACACCGAACACAAAATTCAGGAGATTGCCTGCCCGTACTTCTCGGCTTGCCGGGAGGTATTTTGCAGTTCACGGTTACCTGGTAATCCTTTTTACCTAGATCATCCTAAGTAGCTATTTTGATCTTTTTGACTCTCTAAATATAAAATACCACCTGAGCGCTTGTCCTTTCGAGCTCATTTCAAACCGAACTCATAGAGTCACCTTTGCTTCTTTCTCGACTCTTAAAATATGAAAGAGCACCAGTTTGTTTTTGCGTCTTAAAAAATTGTTGCCACGATCTTATAACATCCTTGTTAGTATTTTTTAGACCACATCGTGAGTAGACATTTAAATACATTTTAAAGCCCTTGAAATTGATCTCTGTTCTGGTTATTTGAGACAAGATCATCGTGCCTGAACCAATTGGTTCGCCTAGTTCCTCTTCCTCTCCTCTCTCTGAAAGATTGTATGAGGAGTCTTTTCTTGAATTGCCACTGTCACTTGAGGAACAAGATGTTGAGCTTGGAATTGTTTTGAGTAATCAACCTTTTTCATCTCGTCCTCCCCCTTCAGATACTGGGTCATTTTCTCACATTGGCCCAGAATCTCTAGATAACCCTATCCAGACTCTTGAGAGCTCGCCAACTTCTGAAGGCCATCTTGGAATAGTTGTTTATCCTCCAAATCCTTTGTTGATCCTGTTGTGATATCACCACAACATCCGTACAATTCGTACGATTAGCTGGGTATTCCTTTGGAATTATTTCCTCGAACATCTTCGGTAGTTCGTCGTCATCTGTTTTCACCCATGGAATCAGAAGGCAAAATCCCAGTCTCCTCTCCAGGTCACTCGGAGGTTTCCACTCCACGCACAGTCGAGGAGCAGGAATATCCTTTCCCTCCTGAAGATTTCCCATAAATGGGAAGCATTCTGATTAGTGTTCATCTTGAGCTACTTTGTAATTACATGACTTTATCTCAATTGGTTTCAGGCATGCCTACTACCTCATCATTGTATCACAACCCTATTTGGGCATCTGGTGCTATGCCTACCACAGGTTTGTTCATTCAGAACTTGACCACCCAAAAAATGGTGATTTCTACAGTCACTTTAGTCCCGGTGCAACCCACCATTCCCAATCCTCTTGTTTTGTTGGTCCAAGTGACCCATTCATTTCAACTGACAATTTCAAGTCATGTCGCTATTAGTTCTTCGATCTCTCCAGTAAGTGGATAGGTTGTTCCACCGCCTGGGGGGCAAAGTTCGAATGTTTCTATGACGTCTGGCACAATCAATGTGAGTGGCTCACAACCTCACATGGTTGGGATGAACCGACCCTCTTCGGGTTCCATTTTAAATCTTGTTGGTCCTGCTAGATCAAGTAATGTCCAGTACCAACAGCCTAATGTTGGTCCGTTTGGGTCAAGTCGTGTCCAGTACCAACAACCCAATGTTGGTCTATCTGGGTCAAGTCACGTCTAGTACCAGTAGTCCAATATGTCTCAAGGTCAGTACCAACCTCCTTATGTTCCATATGATTCACAAGTGATGGCTAATATGTTATACATCCCTCAGTCTAGAACCTATGTCCAGCCTAGTCCATCCGTCGCGCCTGGTGGGTATGGCTAGATACAGTTCGAGAACTTTCAAGTTGTCTTTTTGGGAACTATTCAAGTACCTTTGCAGCATCAAGAACAACCCCTACAGCAGCAAGGGAAATCTTCGTTATAGCAAGGGCCATCCATGCAGCAACAAAGGTAACCTTCGTTGCAGCAGGGTCCATCCATGCAGCAACAAGGCCAGATCATGCTGCATCAAGGACAACTACAACAACTGCAGGGGAAACCCTCATAATAGTTGTAGCAAACCATGCAGCCGTAGGTGTAGCATGAACCATAATCCTCCCAGCCTATGCCTTCACAATGTCAATATCTGTAGCTACAAGGACAACCTTTACAGTCGCAAGGTCAACCCTTGCAGCCACAAGGTCAACCCAGGTAGTAGTAACCCTTATACTCGTATCAATAGGGTCAACCCTTGCAAGCACAGAGCTAGGGTCAAGTCCTACAACAATAGGCACAGAATCCTTATGTCCAAGGACAATAGGTTCAACCTCCTTTTGTCCAATGACAGCAAGTTCAAAATCCTTATGTCCAAGGACAACAGGTTCAACCTCCTTTTGCCGAATGACAGCAAGTCCAAAAGTCTTATGTCCAAGGACAACAAGCGTAGAATACTTGCGTCCAAGGGTAGTAGGTCTAGTACCCATTCATCCAGGGGAAATAGGTCCAAAAACCTTATGCTCAAGGACATCAGGTACAAAATCCATATGTCTAAGGCCAGCAAGCTCAACAACCTTTTAACGAGTATGTTTCTTATCAGTAGCCCCTGTCCAGACAGTTTCAAGGCTTTCAAGGACAGAATCCTCCCTACGGGCAAGGTAACCTACAGTAGGGGCAAAATCAAATTCCTTATGGCAAAAACCCTCCACTTTGGGGACAAAATCCTTACCAGTAGGGATGGGTCCCACTAGTTGGACCCCCTTATCGACCTCAAATGCCTTTCAACACCCAATTGTCATTCTTGGCTATGATGGAAATGCCAGATGTGTCTAGACTCACGAATGATCTGATTCTTCATTCACCATACTGGCCTCTAGTTCCATCCAAGATTCCGAGTGATTTTCCAAAGTTTGAAGGAAAAGCGAAAGAGGACCTCAAGCCCACATGATGACATATCACCTCTGGTGCTCCTTGAATTCCTACATTGATGATTCCATTTGTCTTTGTCTTTTCCAATTAACTCTTACAAGAGCTGCAGCCAAATGGTACATCGAGCTCCCTTAGAATACTTATCATGACTTTAACACTCTTGCCATGGCCTTTCTAACACATTTCCAGTTGTCGGTTCACTATGAAACCGGTACCCATTTGTTAACGTCACTCAATCAAGATACAACAACTCACATCTCCGATCATATCCATGAATGGAGACGTAGGTCTTGTCTGATTAAGTTTGAAATTATTGATCAATTGTTGACTGAGTGGTTCACCAAATCATTTGTCAACAAAATTGATGAGGACATTGCTATGGGTGGATGCGTCACTAAGGAATAAGCCATCATGCGTGCCCAGTATCTAGACCTTGTCTATTCACAGTTTGACACATTATATGATATTTTACCCGATGTGCCTAGACCATTGTCTGATTTGATGACATCTAAGTCTCTCGCTACCCCTCCTGCTGATGGAGTAATTGGTTCAGTGACTCAAACCCCTGCACCTTCTTCCAAACAGAAATCGGTCTCCAACATTGCTCGCAATGACTTCTCTCGCAATGCATCCGGCCCTAGTAAAACCTCGGAGGTTCACACTATCCAGTCTACCACATCGGATAAATCCTATAAAGGTAAGAAGAAAGGTAAAGGCAAGGGTAAAGCCGATGCCCCAAAATAGGGTCCTCCTAAACCATCTGCTGGTGATGCTTCCCAACGGAAACCTAAGTATCCATGCCTCATCTGTGAGGAGGATCACTTTAGTAAGAATTATCCTGAATGGTCCGAAGTTAGTTGTTGTCTCAAAGGGACCCTAACTATCCTAAAAGAGCCCTTTCTGTCCCAGAATACTCAAATGGTAGACTAACCTTAGCCATCCTCTCCCTCGGGTTCACACGTGTTCATGATGAGTACCCAGATCAACTTGGCTACCAAGTCAAAATATTATCAAACTCCTACCTCGTCTTCTTCCGCCCAGTCTAGTCCTGGTCCTCTCTATATCGAGCGATCTAATCCTGATTCCACCATTCAACCACCTTCTCGGGGTGTGCTTCGAAAGTCCTCGTACAATCCTAATGCTTGAGCCGCTCAACATTTTAACATTGTTGAATATTTGGCTCAAGCACCATCAGCTATGTATGCTCTCGAGGTCCTTCAAAGTTGTCATTCTCAGTGGAAATTGTTACTGTTAGCTATTGGGGGTATTGATCCAGCTGACTCTAATCTCATCTGTTTTGATCTGGAAAACCACGTTCTTCATTTACCTCATCAAATTACCTTTCTCATTCAGGTAATCATAAATGAGAAAACCATTCATAGGACTGTCATTGATGAAGGTGCTTCTACCTGCAGCATGTCTATCACTTGTTGGAAGGAAATTGGTTGTTCTACTCTAAACCAGTCCCCTAACACTCTTGAAGCTTTTGATAGGTGCGATTCACAACCATTCGGTGTCCTTCCCAAACTTGCCATTACCTTGGAGGGCAAGATGGTACATGTTGAAATAGAAATCATTGACACTAATATTAACTACAATATTCTACTCGGATGGAGTTGGACCCATGCCATGCATGCCGTAGCCTCCTCCCTCTTCCGTGTGATTTGTTTTCCCCATCAAGGGAAGATAGTCACACTCAACAAACTATCCTTATTTGCCTCTTCCTCCTCAGATGGCAATGTTCCATATGTCACGAAAATGGATGCTCCTTATGAGAGTGTGGGTGCAGGACTTTTCAAAGATCCTTCCTTGATGGGTATATTTCCGCTCCCACCTCCTCATGTTGCGTTTGTCAACATGATTTTGGTCAAGTCTGATCCTTGGGTCATTCCTTCACCGGATCTTGTTGATACATGGGGCAAGGTTATGCCGTTAAGTCTCGCCAAAATGATTATGCAGAAATTGTTGCGGCTTCACCTTCAGTATCCTATAATCATCCTATTTCTAGTTCATCTCTCGATGTGTCTTCTCATTCCCCATGGCTTGATTCTAGCCTGACAGTCAGGTCTATGTGTCTTGAGAAGTTCTCTTCTCCACTGCATATTGACATGTCAGTTTCTCCTGATATTGTCAAGATATTTCAACTGAGGGCACATTTATCCCTTCATAGGTTCAGATTTTTTCTCCCTCCTTGAGTTTTTACCGATTGCCCATTATTGCAATGGGGTTGTCATCTGACTTGTATCCCTCCCTTACCTAGGGGGCCTGTGGGCACAACCTTATATGAGCTATACTCCATCATTTGGCTGAGTCAATGCTTACTCATCATGATAATGGTTTTACTCCAGTTTTCATCTATGTTGATTGATTAGCCGAGTCCAAGCATGGACTCTCTCAAAAAGTACTATGATTAGTTCATCTTGCATGGTTACTTTTGTACATAGTGTGTTATTTATTTTTATACAGTGTGGTTTGGTGTGTTATTTTGCAAGTAGCTTCCTTGCTTATTATGTTTTTTCTAGCTTAGCAGATGTCGGTGTCTCCTCACATCGGTTTCGCTATTGGTGCTTTCCGTAGTACCTACAATCTATCATCCGTGGCATGGACCATTTATGACCCCCATGGTGAGTTGATTGATCTTCAAGGTATATGTCTAGGTAGAACAACTAATAACATCGCTGAGTATAGCCCAGTTATCGAATTATTGTCATAAGCTATTGCTCTTGGCATTCAGGAATTGGTTGTCAACCTTGATTCACAACTTGTTGTTCTTCAACTTAATGGGCAATATTCTATAAAAAACCCTCAGTTATTGAGAATTTATCTACGTATTCATCTGCTAGAGAGAAATTTTGATTACATTACATATCATCATATTCCTCGACACATGAATACATTAACAGATGCATTATCTAATTATGTGTTGGATAAACATTTGCGAAACATGTAACAACTCAAAAACAAAAACATTTGTACCATAGTAAGAAAGGAAGTACAACATATATATATGTGTGTGTGTATCGGTAATGTTTTTCATACATAAAAACCTCAAAAAATAATATGTGTGTTCGAAATACATCGGTGGCTCACAAGCCTTATACATTTGTGGCTCGGAGGCCTCAAAAGTATGGAATGCTAGGCCTATGCACTAAACAACATGATGCTCATGATAGCATGTAACTGCTTGGACTACGCGAGTCAACAGTTGGCGGATCTGATCTGACACCCCCACCGCATGCCTCTGGTACTGGCATGGGACATCACCCATATGAGCATACTTTAGGATCCCATGGGTCAAGCCCTCAAGATTCCGTGCAATCTCCTCCTCGTTGTTGCTTCGTTCCTGATAAGGAGTGACATCAAATTGTCGAGAAACACGTTGGGCGATTGAGGACATCCTGATAGGGCATCCTGGTCAAACATCTGCATTCATAAAATTGAAGTGTCATGAACACATATATTTCAAAAACACTAAAAAACATAAAAATTAAAAAACAAAATGTTTTTACCTCCATCATCAAAATCCTCCCCTTTTGGGAGGAGCATATCTAGATCTCGGCGGAAGTCGGTACCACTATAAGGCCAATCCTCCACTACGATCAGCTATCATCGTAGCCACCAGAAAAAGGAAACCTTATAGGACATATGTTGACCCCCCGTAACCCTGGGCATCAACTTGCTCCAATAGACTATCTGTGAGTCTCGTGGTATCGCTAGATCTACCTCAGTCAGGGAGTATTGGAACAACGACACCCGTTCCAGGAAGAAGGTCACTAGCACAGATCCGAAGGAAAACTGATTCAGGTTTCCAACCTTAGATTTTTATAGTTGGCACTTCATGTTGATTTTCATAGCTTTTGCCCAGTTAACTGGTGGGCACTCTGCAGTTGATAGCATACTGAAAATTCAACTTCTTGGTCTCATGTGGTGCTTGGTACCCATCCACTTTGTTGATGGTCAACAATAGCACTCCCAACACAAGATCTTGAATAGTCATAATCTCGATCTTTCCACTTTTGGATTTGAGAGCTTTTTGGCAATGTTCGACAAGTAGCATAGTCACACTTGGCCCAATCGGCCTCAACCCATATAGGTTGACTGGTTCCCCTCTCTAGGACAGTCCTGTGATGAAATAAATGTCTGAAGTCTCCAACTCCAGCTCTTGGGCACCAATGATGAAACTTTCTCCATTCACATCCCAAAGACTGATCGAGTACCATAGCAACTTGGGTTGGGCTTGTAGACTTGGTGTAGGAAAGAATTTGAGGATCCCACAGTTCCTCAAAGCCTCCAAGTAATTTGGATTAGCTATTTCTTGAATATCAATATCCTCATACTCACATTATTTCCAATTGACCATTTTTCACAATTTCTTCCTGCAAAAACCATGTAATCAAGTCAATGATCATCCTTGGCTGGAACAATTTGGGTTCAAACAGCCGAATTGAGCAAAAAACATGCAAATTCTTTGCTCACAGCACCATCACGACTGTTTTAAAAATAGTGGTGCCAATGGCGCACTTGGTAGTTTCAGCAACCCCCGATTGGTGTGATTCCGTGCCTGGAAATTGCGTCACCGAGGGCGAAAAAGTTTTGCAAAAATATCCCCATGAAACCCAAAAAACGAATAAAAATAGGAAAAATCAGTATGAAAATAGAGCTTAAGGTCTTGGATATTACCTGCTACTGATAGCTCGACGAATGACCTCCTGGATCTCCTGCAATCTACTCTCGAAAAATTAGGGCACAAGTAGGTAAAAAGATCTTCACACAAAGGTAAAATGGTAAATGGTAAAAAATAATTATTTTTGCCCCATTTTATTCATTTTTTCATGAAATATTAGGGTTTTGAGTATTTTTTGACCTATTTTGCCTTAGGAATGGATAATGCATTTACTTTTCTTGTGCAACAACAAGTGATGGATTGTTGATGATGGTACTAGAGTCGTGTTTCAGATCTTTTCTTGACTCATAAATCTCAAATGAAAAGATCCCTAAGTATGTTTCCCTTTTTGTCTCATAAAAGAGAATAAAATTAGGGGTCTGCTTTCAAGCTCTTTTCTGACTCTTTAAAATCGAAAATATTGTTGAGCTCTTGACGTTTTGAACTCGTAAAAGGCTGCAAAATGTAGTGCACCCAGTATATGTTTAACCCTTTTTTGGGCTGGGAAGCACTATTTACGAACAAGGTACTCCTTGACTGAAATGGTCAAGCTATTTTCTCGAGTATCGTTTTCTACCTTTTCGGGCTCAAGAAACAAAAATGTATGAAAATGGACCATGTGGAGTTTTCTTTTCCGTGTCTTTTTCAAACTCTCTAAACATGAAAAATATACTGAGTTACACCTTTGTTGGACTTGTTAAAACATTAAACGACATTGGATTCGTCGCCATGACAAACGTGACCTTCTCCTTCCTAGGGCTCATTAAACTTACTAGGTCAGATTCATCCGAAGGATGAACTTACAGTGCAAGCATATGCTATCCCCTTCAAGCTTGAGATAAAAATAATTGGGGTACCTTCCAGAAATGGTGTGGGGGAATTTTGATATTCTATCAGTCATTTTGGCAGCTCACTCTTGAACATGACACTTTCTGCTTTGTGTCAAGATGGGATATCCTCCTTTTCATTTGACCTTCCTGCGTTGGGCTGCTCATTTTTCCTTCCATTTGATCTCTACCACGGCATCATGACCACCGATCCTATGGATCCAACAGTTGCCAAATTTTGGAATCGTGTCGCTGATATGTTCAAGAGTCAGTCCTTCTACAGTTACACTTACTCCTGATTCTCTGTATCTTCTGAAATCTTTTGCATCCCTTTGTCTCATTTCCATGTTATGGGATACATCATGGCCCTCCTTCAACATAGTTTCTTCCTGTTGACTTCAGCCCATTATCCAAAAATCTGGCCAAGAGACTCCCTTCCAGTACCTTAGAGCTTACATGCCCTAATGGAAAGTTCTTCCCGCTTGACGACAAGTTCACATCATTGGATTTCGATTTGGTGATTTCACGGGTGTTCGACATTAGTTCCTTTATTCATATTCCATGAAGTGTGCTACCAGTACCTTGAGATCCATTGTCATTATTGGCGGTTTCTCTTGTACTTGTTAATGGTTCACAACATTGACCAATAATCATATGACTTCCTAGCATGTTTTACTTGAACACATTCATTCACATGTTAGGATTTGTACTTTGATCGGGTCGTTTGGAGTGCAAGACCCTGGGCTAAGATTACACAAGTCCAGGTTGCGAGGCGATGTGACATGGAAATGTTGATATACATGTCTCTTTCAGATGGATGGTTGCAACCATACCATGAGTTGTTATATGTGTTCCTTCTCATTATTGGATGACTACAACCATACCTTTGTTTCATTATGATCCTTTCTTCTGGATGGCTGCGCCCATACCTTATATTCATTTACATGATCATTCTTTGGGTGGCCACGTCTATACCATGATACATGTATCATTATTTAGAGTTTTTAGTGATGTATATCTATCTATGCTTGCTTGCAAGTTTTCCAAAGACAAACTTCGGTTCCCTGCTTCCACTTGTAAAGCATTTTACCCCTTGCTCTAGTTTGGCCTTCAATCTTTGGGGGGCATCTGTTACACATCATTTTGTCACTGTCCTTGTACTCCCCATCTACAATCTTGGAGGACCTCTACAATGTACCCAACATTCTTTCCCATCATGAAGAAACTCCCAGTATGTCCTTCTTCATGAGTAAAATAATTCCCCTTTGCATCATTTCCAAAGAATCTTCCTTCTATCCCATTTTACAAGACTTGCATTATTGACCAGTTTTCTCCTTACACCAATTTAAAGAGGTTAAAACTAGCCCTCATGACGATAAGCTCGACTGAGCCCTTTTCTAGTCGCGTTGATCCTTCTTTGGAAGGTTTTTTAAATAAGGAGTCGATGCTTCAATGTCTAGAAGCTTCGTAATAGAAGTTTGGTAGATGGTTGAGCTAGATAGAGCCGAGGAAATAAGTTTGGACTCCTTTCCCCTATTAGAATGAAACAACGTCAAGAGATAAGACCTTCTCCTATGATGAGAGGAACCATCTCCCATCCATCCAAGCTATACAAGCCTCTCTTTTCCCAAGCAAAAGCTAGTTGGGGTTTTGGAGCAAGTGTGAATAACCAGCAAGTCATTTATAGCTTATAGCTTTCTAGTGTGTGTTTGAGGGATAATAGTATGATTTTGGTTTGGTTTGAGACTAGAGGGAAAGAGGGCTTACAATTCCATTTGTTGGGGATATCCATGAAGTTCTAGCAAAAATATGGGAACCCGGATACATCGAAGGAGACCAGCAACGTCAAGGCACCAATTGTAATCTCTTTCTGATTTATACTAATGCAACTATCAATTAATTTCCTACATGAAGTGTCATTTTACATCTTTGTGACTTAATGTTCCTTGACCTATTAAGTAGCTTGAATACAATATTGCATGTTTTTACATTTGTTGTTGTTGTTTGCTTGTTTTAGGTATTCGAATGAAGGAAATGGAAGATAGCTAGAGTGAGGAATTAGGATCATCACCAAGCGGAATAACGTTCTAAGAGTTAGGCCCTCTTAATTGATTCTAGCTTAAGGATATTTTCCATATATTGTTTGTTTGTGGCTAGACGTGCTCTCTCGGGCTAGAGGAATTGTTTGTGTCCGCACTGAGAATTTTCTTGCACCACACCCCTACACAACTTTAACTAACTCCCATTGACTTTTCCCAAAAATAATTCCACATTTAACTTCACGAGTTGAACTGCACCTCCATCCGTAATCTTCTTAATAATATACGACCCCAGCCAATGCGTTTGGAACTTGCCCAGAAAATTCGTGAATTTTCTGTCATATAGTAATACCAAATATTCATTCTTGAAGGTGCGTTGTTTGATATGGAGATCATGCCATGCCTTTTCATGATCCTTCTGCACCTGCTGATGAAAACCCGCTAAGAAGTGATCTTCCTCCAACTCAACGAGATGTGCGAGATGTTCTTCCATGGTATCGCAATTGGCCATGTATTTAACTGCAACAATCTGCAAACTGGGAACAATGTATTCCATCGTCATTACCGCTTCTTGTCCATAAACCAATCTAAATAGTGCTTGATCTGCCAACATTTTGCATCTAGTTCTATACGCCCATAGAATAGTGGGTAGGCACACATCCCAGTCATTTCGTTTCACATTACAAATCTTTGTTAAGGCGTTTCCCAGGATTTTGTTGAATGCCTCCATTGTGTCGTTCGCTTGAGGATGATACGACGTACTCTTCTGGTGATACATCTAGAATTCTTCGAGTAGAGTAGAAATTGTCTCATTTAAGAAGTGTGAACCTCTATCGCTCATCAAGATCTTCGAGTAGCCAAACCAAGACAAAATATACTCGAAGATGAAATTTGCAGTTATAGCAGTGCTGCAGTCCTTCATAGGTTGTGCCTTAGCCCACCGTGTTAAATATTTAGTTGCTATAATGATATATCTGTCACCTGTCTTTTATCCTAGTGGCTGAATTGGCCCTATGAAGTCTATCGCCCATTTATCAAATGTTTGTAATGACACATGTGGGTTCAAGGGAAATTCATTCCTTCGCGACGGTTTCCCCATTCTCTAACAGAGATCACACGCCTTGCAATAGACCTTGGCATCCCTATTCACAATCGACCACCATAGCCTTGCACATAGGATCTTCTACGCAATTTCTCTTCCTCTATAATTTCCTCCCGCAACTCCTCCATGCACTTCAATGAGGATGCTTTGTCATTCATACTCCGAGACATACCTACGCAATATCTCATCCAATCCCATTTTATATAAATGTCTGGCAATAATAGAGAAATTTGCAACCTGAACCACCAATTATTTCTTTTGTTGTGTGGAATACCCTTCAGGGGCTATACCATTGGATAAGAACTGGATTATATTAGCAAAATGGTCATCCGCGACATGCGCATCAAAGAGTTGTGCATAAGGAAACCCTTCCTGCAGATTTGTAGGTTTGTCGCCATTCTCAATCTACAAGAGGTGATTTGGTCTAACATTCAGTCTTCCCAACTTCATAATTACTTCAAAGTCATATTTCTGAAAGAGTAGCAACCATCAACAGATTCCCCCCCTACAAACACTGGCTTGTTGACCAAATACTTCAAAGAAGAATGGTCTGTGTACATCTTGAAGTGAGCACCCAATAAATAGTGCCTGAATTTCTGCAACACATACACCATTGGTAGTCCTTCGTGCCCTATGGTAGACTAATTCTTTTCTTCCTTTGATAACTTTCTACTTACAAACACTATCGAATGATCGATATCACCTTCACCTGGTTGGGTCAGAACAACTCCTAGGGCTATGCAAGATGCATCGAAATGGACGTGGAACTCCTTCTTCAAGTTGGGGAACACTAAAATGGGCTTGATGACCATTTTTTCCTTTAAAAGATCCAAACTCTTCTGGTAGTCATTGTACCAGCAAAATGTTGCATCCTTTTTCAACAATATTTCCATGGGCACGTGATCTGCGCATACGCCTTGATAAATTTTCTATAATACCCCGTGTGGCCCAACGTTGTGCCTAGTTGTTTGACATTCTTTGGAGGCTTAATAATTACTACAATTTTGGCAAGGTTGACCATCAACCCCTACTTACATACTAAGTGACCCACCAGTATCACATATGGTATGAAGAATATGCATTTCTTCAAATTAAGGGATATCTGATATCTTCGACAAGTATCCAACATGAGGCAAAGACTGGCAACATGTTTCTTTACTAACCCAAAAACAGTCTAATCATCAAAGTAAACCTCCAGAAACTTTTGGACAAACTCCTTAAAGGTTGTGACTATGTTGGCTTGTTGGGGCCTAACCCAGGTTCAAAGTTAATTAGCCAAACAAATCCCTATACTACTAGACCTTTCGATAATAGTCCGCGAGGTGCAGACTGAGATCTCACCCGAAGCAGTATGGGGGGATGTTGGAACCAGGTTTCGGCACCCTTGAGATGTATGAGGGGTTGATTTAGTCCAACTCTGAATACCCTCACACAGGTTACTTCACGCACTACTCTGGCCTGCGAGGCCTTTGCGCCCTGTTATATTCGCCTTCGTGCAACCCTAACCAGGGGTTGTGGGGCTTCCGCACTACTGGAGCAATGATTTGCACTATTTCCCCAAGTCACGTCGTGGATCTTACTTATATTATAATAATAGTTAGTTATCTTCACATAAATAGATACCTTGTATTATATTTATTTACTCAGAACATTTATATAAGTTCACGTAGTAAATAAATAACAAACTTGCAATTCATACCCAGTAATGCATAAGGTAGGTAAATACACACATAAATATGGTAAAACATCTCTCTATTAATGTTTCCAACGGTTACATACCCAACCTGCCCTGCGCACTCAGCTACAGGGGTCTGTGCACTCAGCTGCGGACTACTAGGCCTCTATGCACTCAGCTGCAGAGCCTTCTCCTACTCTACAACCTAAAGACACAACTCTACAATTCGACTCACCACTTCATTGAGTTCTTTCTATCCTTAGATGATGTCCCTTTACACTTAGAGCCTTGCTCTATTTACACAATCCCATGGTCCACGTATCATGGGTAGATCTCTCAAACCAACAGTACATTACAAAAATGAGGGCAGAGAACCCTCTGACTCATTAACCATCTTTGTGCCCCGTGCCCATAAATCGTGGAGTCTTTACAATAGACTTACTCAAAACTTGGGCTTTAAGCCCCAAAACTTGCCTTGGGGGGATCCCATGCCCAACAAGTCCTCAACACAAACATCATGACTCGCCCTCGAGTCACTCTGTTGGTGCAGAAATCTTTGTAGAAATTCCCACTGTAGATCAACAGATTATGAAATATACTAAAAAACAATACAAGATCTACTTGTACAACATTTTGTGAAAGATTAATCGAATTGAGTAAGATCAAGAGGACACATAAAACTAAGAATGAGAAATCAATCACACGTAACACAGAAGAAATAACCCAGGGAAAGCCTCAGCCTAAAACCCCAATCTCTGTATTATCATACAAGTGGAAATCTTGTTCAAGTTACAAAAAGAATTAGCTCTCAAGCTATCCTGCTCTCTCTGCAATCAAATAATACAACTCACAAACTAAATAGACACTGTATATGTCATCCTCAAGCCCTCCAAGTCTCCTATTTCCTTGCGCAGTTTTTCCTGGGGTCCAGTGCTTCCACTTGTGTGAATTCCCACCTCACACTACTCACTTGGCTCAGGAATAACTACACAAACCTGAAGGAGATAATTCCTTCTGCATGGATGAGTTTCCTTTATAGGAAAAATCCTCCAACTAATAGTACATTGTCCCTTTCTTTGATCTCAACTGGGTTTCTGACTGAACTGACATGCATGAGTTATTTATGAGAGAATATTCAGTTATCTGAAGTGCAGCAGTTACATGCATGCAAGCATTAACTAACTGAACTCACAATTAATTCCACAAATTGTTGGAACTCATCTAATTGGACTTGACTAAGTTACAACTCATCCTTATCTCTTTAATTTATGGATAAACTCCTCAATTAATGGAGAAACTATTACATGTCCCCACATAGACTTCATGTTTGATTTTCTATAACTTATTAACTCAATATGAATTAATTAATTATTTTAAAAACAAATGCTAAGGTCAAATTCAAATTTTACTTCTTATTTTAGTTCAGGGACTAACTAAAATAGGAATCCATCCTGAAATACTATTTATAGCAATGCTATTTTTAGCACTTCCATTTTTCATTCCTTGTTGCTATGTCCAACACTAGTACCCGAACTGCTATTTATAGTAGTGCTATTTTTAGCACTTCTATTTTTAGCATTTCTTGTTGCCATTTTCAACACTCCCTATCAATAAGAAAGGCATTCAACTCAAACCTGATCCTGAACCTTTGGAATGTTCTAAGTGCAACACTTCTTCCAAGTGTTGTTACTCCAACAACTCTAGAAACAAAAAAATCTCCCAACTGACCTCTTTGTTGGGCTAGAAACATCCTCTGATGCTGAAGCTTCCTCTGTGCCTGACAAGTGATCCCTCTGTGACCTCTGAGTTGCTGCAACACTCCATGCATCTCACACTGTTGCACACCTCTCTGTGCCATCCTGCACTGGTGCAACACTCCTGTGCCTCTCGCATTGTTGCAGCCTGCTAGCTCTGCACTGTCTTGGGATTTCTACACTGTAGCTCTCTCTTCCGCTCCATCCGCATTTGCCTATAACCACTCAACCAGTCTTGCTACTCCTTGTCGGGGCTCCCATAACAAGGTCTAATCAAAGAGGTTTGGTACCTCAATGATCCTGCCCCTATTCTAGCCTACTTGGGACTGACACTCCACATCGCTCCACCTCTAACCTGTAGGTATGGATGCATGTGATCCCTCTGCCCACTTGGCTCGAAATTTCCCCTACTGGAGGTCTTTGCATGAGTGGATGCCTCCACTCGGTCTCCTCTCAGCTTCTCTAGTTGTGGCTGTTCCACAACCTCCTGAAGCTGCTTCACCAATTATGGCTCATCCATAATTGTTTGAGACTTCTTCTGGTGCTGTATGTTGAGAGGTAATTTAGTCTTCCTCTCAACCACCAAGTCTCCATTAGTTGCATTGCTCTTCAAGGCTTTGGATGCATCTTGAACCTCAAGAGCATATAGGTTCTTGACTCATGAACCGATCTGCTTCACCTGTTTAGTGGTGATGTGTCGAAGGAAAAACTTTCCCTTACTGAAGACTACATCATAGCCTTTGTCTTCCAGCATTGCGATCAACACCAAATTTTTCCTCAGTACTGGTACATACTTGACATCGGTCAAGGTAATATGAGCTCTATGCTCCCTCGGAAAAACAACCGTGCCAAATTTTTCCTCAGTCCTGGTACAAACTTGACATCGGTCAAGGTAATGTGAGCTCCATGCTCCCTCGGAAAAACAAATGTGCCTTCACCTGAGACACTATACTTTTCATCATTACCCATTGCTATGAGTATCTGGAGATATTTCTCCTCCATGGTACTAAACAAACTCTTGTCACTGGTCATGTGGAAAGAAGCTCCACTGTCAAGAAACCAACCACTTACCACCATGGATGAAACCATGCATGCGAAGAGTTTGAAATCCAACTCAAACTATGAGGCCAATGCCTCACCTTCAGATCCTTCCTTGGATCCCATCTTAGATTTCCATAGTGGACAATTTGTAGCAAAATGGCCCACCTCATGACAATGAAAGCATCACACTTTCGATTTGTCAAACTTCTTCCCACCATGGGAAGAACTCGATTTGGGATGAGAATCCTTCTCCTTCCCTTTCTTTGCCTTACTTGCTAAGGTGCAATTTTCTTCATCCTCCATTTGAGATTGCAACAAGATGATGGAGCTTAGTGAAAAGAGTCACCTTCACTAAGTGGGCCGGCAGGCAAATTATGGCGCAAGTTCTATTTTTGGACCACAGCAGAGATGATCACAGCAGGAGTGACCACAGCAGGGATGATCACAGCAGGAGTGACCACAGCAGGGATGATCACAGCAGGAGTGATCACAGTAGGAGTGATCACAGCAGGAGTGACCACAACAGGAGTGATCAAAGTCTATTTTTAGACTACCTGTCAAAAATAGAAAAGTCAAATATTACTAGCTTATAATAATATTTAGACTATAAACTTTATCTTATTCTCTTGGAGCACTTCAGTTTGAGCTACAGATGTGGCACATGCAGCTACCAGAAGGAAATACACTTTCTTTGTGGGTCAGTTGGGTTGTTGCATGCATGAATTCAGTTAGAACTCAATCAATTGAGTTTGGTGGAGTTGATTGTGGAGTTGATGGAGTTGTGTTCAGTTTGACTTGGTT
>APFE031218916.1:0-12731 GCA_000404065.3 Pinus taeda
CTACCTCTAGAGTCCTAATCAAAATAAGAACTGATAAGACACATGTCTTTTTAGAGTTACAATACAATTAGGAGATGTGACACATATCCTCATGATCCCATGATTCTTTCCACTCAAATTCGAATTTGGCCTTAGATTGCCACATAAGGGTCTTCTAGAAGCCTCCTTTCAACCTACACATGTCAACAATCTCAACCCATTTGTTAGGTATAAGCATATGCACATTATTTTCTAATTTTTAACCACAAATTCACTTAAAAGGCTTAGAATTAATAAAGCTTGGAAAAACATAAATGTGGCCCAATGATAATGAAAATGGGATGAATGTGGTGACATAGTAGTAAAATGGAGGTGAAATGGAGGTGATATAATGGACATAATAGTGAAAGTGTAATGGAAATGAATGACATTTTCAAGACTCAACAATGACTGCCTATGTTGTTATTCTTCTACTCTTGTTTTTTCCTCTTCTTATTCCTACTCCTTTCTGAGAAACTCTCCTTGATTCCTCTTCTCCTCTTCTTCTTGTTGCATCTTTGTCTCTAACTCTCTTCTTTCCTGTTCATATTGAATATATCCCTTATTCAAAGGATAAAATTTTGATTTCCTACTAATTTCTCTTGTCAAATCATGCTTGATCCTTTTTTGGGAGTTGCATTGTTTGCTTGAGGATTTTTTTGTGGTGCCTCTTGTACCTACACATTTTGAGTTGGTGAAGCTTGGGGTGAACCCGCTTCAATTCCTAGATGTGTCTTTCTTAGTGCATTGTACAATTTTTTCACCTTCTCATCTTCTACAGTAAACTTTAATGAATATCCCCAAGTGAAACTAGTCATTTCACAATGTTTCCTACACACTCTCCTTGGGTCATATCCATCAAAGTCCTTAACTACAAAGTGCAAGCAGTCCAACTCCTGTGTTTTTTCTTTTATCACCTTATGAATCTTTAGTTCATACAATTTGATCCTCAAATGGAAAGTGAGCCATGGGGATTTCTTCCTTCTATGCATGACTTCTAGTAACCCTTTATTCAATCGATAAGCCACTTCTTGTAGGACCACCTTATTAGTTACATATCGCGACATGAGCTGAGGAGAAATATGACATCTAAAGCATCGAAAGCATGTACCTTCAAGTGTAGCAAACTAATTCGCATTATCATGTAGTGACTCCTTCACTTGGTCAGCCATGCAAGGAGGATTTATCTTATATATCATATGGAATATGACTGCGAAGAAATGTTGTTCCAACCTGCCATATGCCCCTCTAAAACTCAAATCATACAACATGTTGTAGTGGAAGCAAACTAGAAACTTATCTTGTAGGGTCTAGCTCCAATACATTCTTGGGAATGCATATCACGTATAGATATTATCCAAAAGAAATGAAAACGTGTATAATTTTGGTGCTTGGTTTGACCTTAGATACGCTTTAACCTTCCCAACATGAATTTGTAACTCAAAAGTTAGTATATTTTCCCAATTGAAGACTTTGGAATGGGTGACCTCCCTGTTGCATATATATCTAGTTCTCTTCAAATAATTCAACGTTATTTCAACCATGCAGACTATAACACATAGCAATGATATATCGATACACACCCCTGAGAATCCTAGTCGTGTAAACTACAGATGGGTTGTGTCAGAACTTATCAGGCTCTCGACACCAAGATTTAATGATGTCACTTGTGTTGAGATCAACCCATCTAGTGTAAAATCTATTATTGGCATACTTTGTGAGCTTTTGCATCTTATAATAGGTTTGCATGTCTTGTCCATAATAGGTGGAAAGTTGACCACTTCTTTCGCTACAAAGCACCAAATGTGAATCATCCATGTGTGTAAGAATCCATTCAATCACTTCTCCACAAGGAATGGCTAGGAATCTACATGCAATCCTGTGTATTCTGGACCGCTTGATATTAATGTATACTTCCAAGTCTTCCATATTTTTGGAGAATTTTTTCCACATGAATGTGTCTTTGATGTCTTTCCATGTGACATAAGTGGAATTTCCTATGAGGCGCTATGTACATGCAAAGATAGGAATGGTAGGCTTTGTGACTTCTACTACTTCTTCAATACTTGCTTTTGAGGCTTCTTTGGAGGCCACTCGACATGTTGCAAGAGAAATTTCTCCAACATATGATGAAAGATTAATGAGATTAGTGGCTTGAACACATGTATGTGGAAGCACACTCATGATGACAAAGATTATATTTATGAAATATTCTATCCATTACAAACAGTAACTTAGCAAATCCTACTCAAAGAGGAACCAAATGTAGTTGAGATTATAAGTATATCAACGACGGGACATGGCTACTTGTTCAGGCAACAAATATCCATCAAAACAAGGAGGGCACACTATCAAAGGACGAAGGTAAGTTCAAGGGTCATTCAAGGCTTTGAGGTGTGCTCATGCGCTCAAGCAAGAGAGAAAGATCATCAAGGTCGCAGGGTGCACTGATGAAGCATGAAGGAATATCATTTGGGCCTTCAAGGTGCGTTCATGCACTCAAAGAGACTAAGAAGCTGCAAGGGCACACTTAGAATAGATGAAGGGGTCAACCTTCAGGCCTTCAGGATTTCAAGGTGTGCTCATGCACTCAAGAGGAAAAGGAGGGTAAAAGGGTGCATGCTAAAGAGATGAAGGGAAAAACACTCAAGCCTTCAAGGTGCGCTCATGTGCTTCTGGAGGGTGTAGTTCTTCATGACAAAGAAGTGCGTTCTTGAGGAAAATTTGTCTTTCTAGGTGCCATTTTATGAGATAGTCAAGTTTTGGCTTCCAGAAGTGCACTTTGTCTTGGAATGGATCAAGGAAAAGTTTATTAGAAAGATAGAATGATATAAATGTTGAGAGGAAATATCTACAAGTTTTTATAGGTTTTTTCACAATCATGACTACAATATGAAGAGTTACAAAATATGAAAAGTCACTACCTGTGAAAATAGTTTGACATTTGTAGAAGCAAGAACAAACTGAAATGCATGTTGGGCATGGAATCCACCCAAGGTAGATTTTGGGGCTTAAAGCCCAAGTTTTGATTGAATCTTTTTGTAAAAGCTCTGCGAATTGCGATCGCGGGGCGCAAAATTATAATAGAGTCACAGGGTTTCCACCCTAGTTTTTGTAATGTAATGTCGACTGAATAGACCTACCAATGGTCTGTGGACCATGGGATTGTATAAATAGAGTGAGGCTCTAAGTGTATAAGATAACTAATAGAGAAGATAGAATAGGAGAAGCAAGAGAAGTCCAAGTGATTGAGAAGCAGAGTGTGTCTTTGGGTCGTAGAGTAGGGGAAGGCTCTGTAGCAGAGTGCACAGAGGCCTAATAGTCTGCAGTTGAGTGCGCGGACCCCTATAGCTGAGTGCGCAGGGAAAGTCGAGTCTGTAACCATTAGAAGAATCAATAAAGAGAAATTTTACCATATATCTGTGCATCTTTTTCTAGTTTAATATATGATTGGGTATAATTTGTAAGTATTACTGTTTATATGATGCACGAACTTATTTGAATGTTTTGTATAACTAATTATAACATAAGACATCCAAGTACGCGAAGGTAATTAATTGGTATAAGAAGATAAGTAAGATTGCGGGTAATAGCACAAGGCATGGCTCTAGTAGCATGGAAGCTTAACAATCCCCGGTTAGGGCTACGTGAAGGCAATGTATCAAGGCATAAGGGATAGGGAAATGCACAAAGTGACCTGCGTGCAGGGACAAACAATGGGACCAGTTGAATCTCTCATTCATCTCAAGGGTGCAAAAACCTGGTTCTAGCACCCTCCCATACTACTCCAAGTGAGACCTCAGTCCATGCTCTGTAGACTGTTGCCGAAAGGGCCAATAGTACCAGGATTTGTTTGGCTAATTAACTTCGAACTTGGGTCAGGCCCCAACAAGCCAATAAATGGTTATGTTTCCATGAACAGGATATGCATAGAGATGTCTGATGTCGTATCATTGGAATTCGACAAAGAAAGGAATTGAAGATTGGTTGGACAAAAAGATTCACGAGTTTGCGGCGCAGGAAAATAGGAATCCACGACTATCAAAGGAAGAGTGGTTAGACTACTACTTATATACAAAGATCCATGAAATTTTCTTTGCATCCTTCCCCACTGAGTTGTACGAGTGGATTGCGAAGCTAGCAGATAGCCAAGGAAGGTGTAAACTCGACAAACCTACTGTGTGGACTCCAGAATTGGTGCGCAGACTAGAAGCATCAGAAGATAAGACGGTGCACATTGTCAATCACTGGCTTGATCGAATCATAAGAGGATTCACACCAAATTCGCGGTAGATACTTCAGTCAGTTATAGCGAGGCAGAACAATGCTTCCTCAAAGGACCACGAGGTAAGTACGTTAAATCTTTAAACACTTGGATTAAAATGCTACTGTGTGAAAAGTAGGTTATGCGTATAAATTGATGTTTGGGACTACATGAAGTGGGAGAATCTATAGAAATGAAGGTAGCATAGAATTAGAAACTAGCTCCTTGATTTCACCTCCGCGAGGGGGCAAAGAAGAGCTCATGAAGGTCTCGCCAAGAAGTGTGATCAATCTGATAAGGCAAAGAATTCCACGCATAACACCCCCACCCACACCACTGCCAGTTTCACTGTCTTGAACCTTGTCTTCGCCCATACCACCTCTGCCGCCACCACGAAGTAGTATCGCAAGCGTGATAAAAATACCAGTGTACAAAGGAGTAGGGAATGAAGATCCGGACCAATTTTCGTTCGTGATAAAAGCTGTATGGGAAGCACAGGGAGTCACAGATGACAATATAAATAAGGAAACGTTGGTTAGTGCTCTACAAAATCGTGCACTGACCTGGTACATTAAGCAATCCAATGACAATCCGAATGCAGGGATCACGAATATCCAAGTTGCACTAAACAAAGAATTTAGTAGGCCAATGTCAGAGGTGTAGTCAATCATTGGATTCAAGGAAATCACGATGCTACCAGGTGAGACCCCATGGGAGTTGGATCAAAGACTGAAGTGCACAATTCACAAAGCAAACATGACATTAACATATGGGCAACATCGCGAATGGTTTGTAGTAGCGTTAATGTCGCATCTACGAAATGCATAGTCGCTACAAAGGCTAAGCACTCAGGCCGAGACCTTGGAGGTCGTGATGAGATTGCACGAGACCCCGATACAAGATCCTAACCTGGGATTTCAGCAAATTCACGCGCAGTTGAAAAACTTGTGCCTAGAGATGCAAAATTTGAAACAAGACAGGACAACCCGCCCAAATATGCACGATGAGGTATGGTGCATAAAATGCAAGGGCCAAGGGCACGACAAGGACCACTACCCGGTGTTCGTGAATGACCTTGCAGGAGAAGGGCCAATGCCACTAAGACCGGAGGCACAAGCAGGACCAAGCATGGTACCTGTATTATGGTGCACAATTATCAGATAGGAGGAAAGTATGCTACGGATAACTGCCATCTATTACAGAGGTATACGCAAAATTCACAGCAGTTGTTCTGTAATTTCTGTAGGTCAGTGGGACATGATGAGCACACCTATAGAAGTTATGAGCTGATGATGGATTGAACTCCTACCTACAGAGTTCAGGCTGAAACACGGCCCCTCGATCAAAATGTAGGAATAGCGTGCAAAGGATTTTAGGGGCGTGAACGAGGCCGAGGTGGAGGGGGGGCCAGGAAGAGGTCGCGAACAGTTGATATGTTACAATTGCGGAGGGCCAACGCATTATGCCCGTGATTGTATGAGTCCAACGTGACCATCATGCTTGTATTGTACATTGTTTGATCATGAGATGGAGGACTGGCCCACACTGATATTGAGGTTGTGTGATAAAGGAGAACTATAACCTCCCCCAACTCAGAACCTGCAAATGATGAGGTCTTGAGTTGTGCAAGGAATACCCTAATGTAAATATCGTGCTCCAGAGTGGAATTACGAGAGGGGATGATAAAGGAAAGCAACCTGAAGAAAGTACTTGGGTTCACAAGGCTCTAACGAAGGAACCAGAATTTGATTTGGAGCGTGCTAAGGAGACCTTCATGGAAGCTAAGAAAAGCTTCGTTGATGCCTCCACTTCAGGAAGTAAAGACAGACTAGAGCCGGAAATGGACCATCGATGCTCACTATGTTCTTGGAGACATGCATGAAGTTGCTGCGTGACATCAAGGCTGTAAAGGGGCTGCAATAACTCATAACTAGATGCATTGGGACCGTGCATAGTCCGGAAGCTCGTGAAACACACGAAGCGAACAGGAAGAGAGATGAGATTGACCGTGCAGATTGGGGAATATGAGATGGACCAAGTGATTCTGGATCTAAGATCAGATGTGAGCATCCTGCCAAAATAGACATGGGAGCACATGAGTAGGCCTGTGTTGCAATGGTCTCCTATCCAACTACGAATGGTGAACTAGCAAAAGATCCTACCTATGGGGAGATTGTAGGGAATCACAATAGATATCGAAGGAGCAAGTGCGCTAGAAGATTTCAAAGTAATAGAGATTGTTGATGACAACAATCCCTACCCAATGCTATTGGGAATAGATTGGGCCACTAACATGAATGGAGTGATAAATCTGATGAAGCGCAAGATGATATTTAAGAAAAATTCACTACGCATAGTGGTACCTTTAGACCCTACAAAAGGATCACGCTACATGGAGCTAGTGCATGACTACGACAGCGACAATGATCTGGACTACATCTACATGATAACCGCGTGGGAGCAAGACTGGGTAAATCCAACCACGGATGGTTGAATCTCATGGGAGCGCGAAAGCTCCTGCACATCAGATTCTGATGAGGAGATAGAACAATGGCATAACCGGTTACACGAGGTAACCACGCTCAACTGTAACATGATGATGAGGTCGTTACACTGCGTAGCAACAGAGGTAAGAGATTTGCCTACGTATGATGTGTTAAGCGAGGTGGATGACTTCCTGAACAAATTTGAAAGAGAAGTACTAGAAGATGGTGGGGTACGTAAGATGGTGGGGTATGCACCAAAGAAGTTTTGAGGACTGGCGCAAATGGAGAAGGATGATGCGCATGCGGTTTAGGAAACCTCCGATGCGATTGACAGAAAAGATTGTCGAACGAATCGGCCTGCACACCCACTTATCCAAGTGGATACAGCCATATGGCGCGAAACCTGCACGAATGCACACCGTCCTCACGATAGGGACACAATTAGTAAGTAGGTGCGGGTAATGCAATGATGCAAACAACCCCTCTGGTTGGAACCATGAAATAGGGAAAGACCAAGTGCACAGAAGGATATCCATGCAGAAGCCTTTAACAAAGTATGCAAAGCACTGAACAAGGTCCACAATGTGAAACAAACTGACTAGGACCTGTGCATACCAGTGGTTCTATGGGCTTATAGGACCACATGCAAGAACTTGACCATGCAGGCACCACTAAGGCTGGAGTATCAAGAAAATATCGTAAGCCCTATAGTACATGGAAAGCTTAGACTGCACATGATAGCACTGGTAGATACGATGGTTCATGGAACCTTGGAAGAAGAAATCCAACTGGGAAATTCTAGGCTCCAAGAACTTGAAGAAGAAAGGGTACGATTAAGGAAGAAAAGCACTCTAGTGGACATGGAAGTCAAGAAGTTGGAGGAAAAGATAAAGGAATATTTTCTTGGTAAAAAGTCCAGGGTGATAAGGTAGTATGTGCACAATCACGATAACATGTTTGAGGCCCATCATCGTGAACTCTGATGCCTTGGATTGGACTGCACATTACTAAGTGAATCGACCAGGGTAGCATGTTGCATATGATAAGGTGCGCGATGCTGCCCGTAACAATAAAAGGTGGGTATTTTCCAAGAAATGTGATGGATGACAGGATGAAACTTTACTTAGGTGGTGCGACCACCTGACTAGCTGAGGGAAGTATAGTCTTAGCACTCAAGGTAGTTGAAAGGAAGCGCGGGACTATAAACTAGTCTACCCGAGAGCTATGTGATGTTGGAGTTGCATGCAGAAGAAAAGAGTCACAAGGTCCACGACCACACACGGGGGGTTGCACTGCCGCAGGGGTTGGCTGGAAAGCAACCATTGAAGTCACTATTCACGATGGGATTCTCAGCTTTAGACCAAATGAAGTGGGTGGCAGGGATTTAAGATGCGATTTATGGGCAATATTTGGGGAAATTTGTCGCTAAGGGAGCATTAATGAATCGGATTTGGGGGGAACAGTTGAATTCAAATTCAAAAAGCACTATAAATTACAAGGGGTTGCCTAGCAAACAACACTTGGTCATTTGCAAATTGAGCGATTGAGCAGAGCCTTGTTTGTTTTGTGCCAAGCATTGATTGAGCCCCTGAGTTCGCGAGTGATAGATTTCTGGAAAGACACGATGGCAGTAGCTGAGGAAGTTATGGAAATAACTAAATTGATCACCGAAGAGACCACACAGGCCCTGACTATGGGGGATGCTCCAGAAGGCACCAAGATTGTGGCAAAAATCCTGAAATCACCACGCATGCCAAGACCCAAGAAGGACAAACAAGCAATGCTTCCCATATGTGTGTCCCCACGAAAGCCACTGCGCACCAAGCTGTCAATGGAGGACAAGGGGAAAGCCATCACCATAGAGACTGATGAAGACGAAGAAGACCTGGAGGACCTAATTATCGAAGAGGACGAGGACGAAGTCATGGAGAAGGAAACTGAGCCTGCGCACCCCCCGACAAAGATGCCCACCTATGTCCCCCCGCAGAAAGGGAAGGCTAAAGTGCCCAAGGACCTTGATGAGACCAAGAGCTCGCTCTAGACCCTACTCCTCCTAGACAACATTATTTTTTAGGGCACGCACCTGGGATGGGTGTTAAGCTTAAAATTAAAAGATTGGGACCTTGGTGACCATGAGAAGTTCCCTCACCTTGAGACCTCACACCTCATGAAGCCCAAGCAGAACACCGCAGTGGAGGTTACAGAATTTGAGCCATGAAAGTGGTTGCGTGGAGTGGAAATGGTCGAGATACTTAACCTGCTCTGGGTGCCGCATTTCCACTGTGCCCCAATAATAATTTTCGTCATCAGGAAACTGCTATGCCTAGTGCATGATGGGTGTTTGTGGCTGGAGGAGCCCATCCCCATCACACCATACTTGATTCACTGCATTTCCAGGCTTCCATGCAAAGGGGAGGATCCCGTAGACATCTTGGAAGGGAAGAGCAGTACCTTGGCCATCACGAAGGCCATGAAGGAGAAGTACAAGCTGGCAAAGAAGAAAAGGGGCTACGCCATATCCAGCATCAATGATAAAGAAATGAGAGTGGCGACCCAAATATTGGCTGGTAAGGTTATACGCAAGTGCCGCGTGGACGAGGTACCGACGCTGGTGGTAGCACTTGCTGAACAATGCGCGGAGGTGGTCCAATTTAACTGGTCTGAGTTCCTTTGCAAGGAATTCTTGGAGAATTGCTACGAAGCTCAGGAATAGGGCAAAATGTTCCACTATGCATGGCTTCTGCTGTCCGTAGTCCTCGTGGTAGGGGAATTGCTGGAAGATAGTCAATTCCCCATAATTGATAGGGATCTACCAGAGGCCACGAAGTATGCTTCACTCTAGGCCACAAAGGATGCCAATATGATCCAAAATATTCTGGGTTTTCATGGAGATGAACCTTAGAATGGGGATCAACCGCAAGCTGCAGTTGTCACCCACATTCTACAACAGCTTGTAGAGCTTTGTAGAATTTAAAGCAGACATCCATAGCATATACATTAGAGCATGCAAGGACCCGACCAAACAATGGAGGAAGCTACCCTTTGTAGCCACAGACAATGTCATCTTTAACGTCCTAGAGACATGGCTGTCAGAGTGGCGCACCCCAGACATGGCGGAGACAAAGAAGTCAGTGGCACAAAGGAAGAAAGAAGAGGCCAAGTTGTGCATCGCTCAATTGGTAGAAAAAGAAGAAAGGAGGTAGTGACAGCAGAAGCACAGCCGACACGAGACGCTGCACAAACAACAACTGAATAAGAAAAGGCTGCAGTGGTAGTAGCAGCAGCGCAGGAGGCAGCCGTGAAGGCATGCAAGGGCCAAACGTCGCCTTCACATGGGCAGGAAGCAGAGGAAGAAGAGGGAGGCGTAGACCCACAAACCGCGTCAACATAGTTGAAGCGCCAACACCCAACCAATGGACAAGGCCATGCAAGAATGTCAAGGCATGGAAGTTGTCTATTGACCTGATCACCCAACCAAGGGTGATCTGCACGACATCGAAGAGACAGTGCGTGATGTCACCTCCAAGGCCCTCCAAAATTTCATGCAGGAGAACCAGATTGTGTTAGGGGCCGTCATAGCGCAGCTGCAAGAGTTGCAGGTGCACCCTCCTCTGGCTAATACCCTTTCGACCAGCCTCACAGTAAAAAAAATCGTAGCAAAACAGATGTTGCGCGCTCGGGTGACGAATACCATAGTGCTGCCAGAGGGGGCACTAGTGGCAATAAATGAGGCCGACAGGCCTATGATTAATGTGCTGAAGGGTCTCAGCATCAACATGGCTACACTCCTGCGAGAGGCCTTATATGTTTTGCAGGATGGGGCAACTGCAGAACTGCGGGCTAGGGAGAGCCATGCACTGCAAGTCCTCAGCGAGAAGAATTTCAATATGGAATAGTTGAGGTTTTAGCGCGACAAAGTGGTGTCATAGAATCGACAACTGGTACAAGCAGTAGATGAAGATTGTTAAAGCATCCCAGAGCTGGCCATCCCAGCAGACACACCAACAGAGGTGCGCATCCACAGGTTAGCAGCAAGGGTGTGTGAGGCAAGGGAGGAAATGAAAAAGGTTTAGCTGGAGCTGAACCTTTAGATCATCAAGCTGCAGTTAAAGCATCCCAGAGCTGGCCATCCCAGCAGACACACCAACAGAGGTGCGGATCCACAGGTTAGCAGCAAGGGTGTGTGAGGCAAGGGAGGAAATGAAAAAGGTTTAGCTGGAGCTGAACCTTTAGATCATCAAGCTGCAGTTAAAGGTGTAGTTGTTCGCCCCTCCGGAAGTTAGAGAACAACCCCTTTGATGTTCTTCCTCCTCACTGCCAGTAGGACTGACATCATAGGTTAAGGCCTTTATATCATCCTCAGCGGATAACTTCCCATGCCATAGGAAGTGTAAATGTATGGAGGGCTTCCTCCACTAGGATTTTGATTAACCCATGGTGAGCTAGCTACTCTGGATTTCCTACTTGAACCCTAATGCTGGAGTCAATGAGGAATTGTCGAAGGAAGTAGGGGATGTTGAGATTCTAAGGTGCTAGAGTGTCCATGCCATACCTTAATTCATGGAGGATTCTAAATTGATAATCGTAGACAATGTTGTACCTCCCCTCACAAGAAATGTATTTGATTATTTGGTAGCTAACCTCATCCCAAGGATATGGTACACTGTCCCTTCTAAGGCCATTTTTATCCTCTATAGGGGTTTCATTGTTTTGGAAAAAGTTTTTCTTGGCAGCCTGGCCAATTGGTTTCTCATCCTTACTCCAAGACAGCCCAAGAGGAAGGGTAGTGACCCTACTAATAAATTTAGGGGTTATCCCCATGGAAAGACCTCTAAAGGTGACAGTGGCATGAGTTCTTGTGTGGGGTACCAGATAGAGAGAAAACTCTTGGGCAATCTCCTCATCAAACCCTCGGAATTTCTCAAAGAAGTTCATCCAATTTGCCCTTGTGAAGATGTCCACCACTTGTGGATGTGCATGGATCCTAGTGGAGTTAGTGGGCTCCTTTCTCATAAACCCTCCTGTCATTTTGTTTATTCTTTTGGGAAACCAAATGTGGAGATGGAGACAACAAATTTTCAGAAAAACAGAGAAATAGAAGACACTGTGTTTTTCTTTTTCTTAAACAATTTTTTTTGTATTTTCTCCTCTCCTAAAGACTTTATTTCCTCCTCAAATTGAAACCACTTCTTGCATATATTGATATTCAATGGGGGCATGCATGGAACCTACCTCCTCAAACTAAAAGTTGTGCTAAAACTCATGTTTTCTCCCTTCAAAACAACTCACTGCCCCTCCTGTAGAAGCCTATTGTCCCTCCTATAGAATTCATGTAGGTGCTCCTATAGAACCTGTAGGTGCTCCTGTAGAAAACGCTGAGAGCAGGAATATGGGAGAGATTGATGGAGAACAATGGTTACAAGGCCGTGGAGGCACAAGGAGACTGTTGTAGCTGAGTTACGAGGAGAGAATGAAGGAAAAGTTGGTGAGAATGCTCGAGGAGGAGTACTTATTACCCTTTATGGATATTTTCGGTGATGGGGGGTGAGCTGGAAAGTGTACATTGGCCATATTCGGACCGTTGGTCCCCACCTACCTTGTCATCATGGCCCCTCCTCATAATCATCCCTCATTATTGGATCAGAATTCACACTTCCTCCACTACTTGTCCTTGACATCTTTCTTGAGTTGACTGTGCGCACATGTGGGTGACATCTCGGATGAGTGAAGTCAACTAGATGAAGGTGGCTAAGTTAACTGGCCACCTTTCCCTCATTCAACCTCAACCATCTCGGTTCTTTTGCATGACTTCTAATTACACAAATGCAAACAGAGGAGCGAGTTAGTTACTTCCCTGTGACCCGAATGTATTTGTTGTGAGGTGTTGTGGCTCTCTCTCTGCTGCATGCCTTGATTTCTTTTGATGCATATTGTCTACTTGTTGATGTGTGGCTATGTCTTGT
>APFE031218926.1:0-31917 GCA_000404065.3 Pinus taeda
GGGGGGGAGAGAGGGGGGTGGGAGAGAGAGGGAGAGATATATAGAGAGAGAAAGATAATGAGAGAGAGAGAGATAGATAGATAGCAAGAGAGGGAGAGGGGTAGGAGAGGGAAAGAGAGCGGGAGAAGGGGGGAGAGAGAGAGCGAGAGAGAGAGACTGGTAGAGAGAGGGGTCAAGAGGGAGAGGGAGAGAGAGAGAGGGGGTGGGGAGAGAGATAAGGAGGGAGAGAGAGGAAAGGAGGGACATGGATAAAGAAGAGAGGGCGAGGAGGAGGAGGAGAAGGAGGAAGGGAGAGAGAGAGAGAGGGAGAGAGTAGGAGAGGGAGAGGGAGATGGAGGGAGAGGGAGAGAGAGAGGGAGGAGAGGGAGAGATGGAGAGGGGGAGACAGAGGGAGACACGGGGACAGAATGGGAGAGAGGGAGAGGGAGAGATAGGGGTAAGGAAGGGGAGAGAGAGAGGGAGGGGTGGCACGGGGGGAGAGAGAGGGAGAGAGAGATGGGAGATAGATAAGGAAAGGGAGAGGGAGAGGGGGACGCAAGGGGAGAGAGAGGTGGAAGGAGAGAGGGTGATATAGAGGGAGTGGGGGAGAGAGGGGGAGGGAGAGAGAGAGGTGGTGAGGGAGGGGGATAGAGATAAAGGGATAGAGAAAGGGGGAGATAGAGGGAGAGGGGGAGAAAGAGAGAAAGGGGGAGAGGGGGGAGACAGAGAGGGGGAGGAGAGTGGGAGAGGGAATCAAGCATAGTAGTTTCTAAGGTACAATGCATTTCTAGGCTACGCCAGTGGAACTCCATCGAGTACTACTAACTCATAGGCCCGTTTTACAACCTATTGGTCCTATAAAAGAACTAAGTCTCCTTTCGAGAACACTCTAGGCTTGACACTTTTGTCATATTGGGCTTTGATGCGTCTTTTATGGGCTTCACTGGCTAACGTGGCATCTCGCGGGGTTTCATCCAAACAAGTTAGATGTAAAAGATGGTCCTCCTCTATAGAAGAAGTAGGAAGAGGGTCGATAGCTAGTTTTAGTGATGGAATTTCACATTTGATGGAGAGGATCGATTCAAAACCATAGACCAACTGGAATGGTGTGGATCTGGTAGTAGTCATAACTGAGGTTCGGGATGCCCATAAGGCAACATATTAAAGCAAATGCCAGTCCAATTTATGGACCCCTGTCATGTGTTGAACCATAGTCTTAAGAAATTTGTTAATAGCCTCAACTCGTTTGTTAGCTTGAGGATAATAGGGAGTGGAATTTTCATGTCAAAGTCTCAATATAGCAGCTAATCTGGTCATCATTGTAGAAATTCCCATTGTAGATCACCTGATAATGCAATATACTAAAGCAAAAAACTAGATCTACTTCTACAATCAAACTTTGTGGAAGCTTAATCAATTTGAGCTAGATCAATCAGAACACATATAATAGAGAAGGAGAAATCATACACATGAAACACAGAAGAATACTCTGGGGAAAGCCTCAACTAAAAACCTTGATCTTTGTATTATCATACATGTGGAAATATGTCAGGATTACACAAAGCTTTAGCTCACAAGCTATCCAGCTCTCAGTACAATCCCTCTGCTACTCATAGACATTGAAAGGCTTCTCATAAATCTTCTCCTCTGCCCTCCAAGCCTCCTATTTCCTTGCGTAGTTTCTCCTGGGGTCCAATGTTGCTACCTGTGTGAATTCACCTCTCACACAACTCACTAAACTCTAAAATAAATACACAATCCTGAAGGAGATGATTCCTTCTACATGGATGAGATTCCTATATAGGAAAATTCCTCCAACTGATAGTACACTGTCCCATCCTCTGATCTCAACTGGGTCTCTGACTGAACTGACATGCATGAGTTATTTATGAGAGAATATTTAGCTATCTGAAGTGCAGTAATTACATGTATGCATGCATTAACTAACTGAACTCACAATCAGTTCCACAAACTGTCGAAACTAATCTAACTAGACTTAACTGAGTTAACTAATTACAAGTCAAAGTACAACTCATCTTGATCTCCTTTAATCAAGGGATGACTTCCTCAATCAAAGGGGAAACTATTGCATGTCTTCACATAGACTTCATGTTTGATTTTCTATAACTAATTAACTCAAGATGAATTAATTTTTTATTTTTCAAACAACTGCTAAGATCAAATTCGAATTTTAATTCTCAATTTTAGTTTAGGGACTAACTAAAATTGGAATCTATCCCAAAATGCTATTTATAGCAATCCTATTTTTAGCATTTCTATTTATCATTCCTTGTTGCTATATCCAACACTGGTACCTGAAATGCTGTTTATAGCAATGCTATTTATAGCATTTCTTGTTGCTATTTTCAACACTCCCCCTCAACAAGAAAGGTATTCAACTCGAACCCAATCCTGAACCTTCGGAATGTTCTGCGTGCAACCCTTCCCTCTAGTGTTGTTGCTCCAACAACTCTAGAAACAAAAAAATCCAACCTGAATCAGAATGATGCCTCTCTCATCAAAGTCTTTGACTGCTATTGCCTCTGTCGATTGAAAACTCTTCACTTTTTTGATTTTCAATATCTGATTTCTCTAGCCTCTATCACTTTGATCTTTAACTACATCAATCACACCGATTCCTGCTGCTGCATCTATGCTACTGCTGGTCTTATCTCCCAGAATGCATGCGCACTGCACCTCCTCTCATCATGTTGCATCATGCTACCCAATGCTACGCTACAAATCAGTTAGGAAGAAGTAAGTAATTGACCTCCTTGTTGGGCTAAAAACACCCTCTGATGCTGAAACTTCCTTTGTCACTCCATCCGCATCTGTCTCTACCCACTCAGTCAGTCCTTCTACTCCTTGTCGGGGCTCCCGTAGCAAGGTCTAATCAAAGAGGTTGGGTACCTAAATGATCTTGCCCCTATTCTAGCCTTCTTGGGATTTTCACTCCACATCGCCCCACCTTCGACCTAGAGGTATGGATGCGTGTGATCCCTCTACCCACTTGGCTCGAAATTTCACCCTACTAGAGGTCTCTACATGAGTGGATGCCTCCACTTGTTCTCCTCTCAGCTTCTCTAGTTGTGGCTGCTCCACAGCCTCCTAAAGTTGCGTCATCAATTGTAGCTCCTCCACAATTTTCTGAGACTTCTTCTGACGCTGCATGTTGAGAGGTAATGTACTCTCCCTCTCAACCACCAAGTCTCCATCAGTTTCCTTACTCCTTAAGGCTTTGCATGCATCTTGAACCTCAAGAGCATACGGGTTCTTGACTCGTGAACTGATCTTCTTCACCTGTCCCATGGTGATGTGTCTAAGGAAAACCTTCCCCTTACTGAAGACTACATCATAGCCTTTGTCTTCCAGCATCACAATTGATACTAAGTTTTTATTCAGTCTTGACACATACTTCACATCTGTCAAGGTAATGCGAGCTCCATGCTCCCTCTAAAAAACAACTGTGCCTACTCTCGAGACACTGTACATTTCATCATTACCCATCTCTATGAGTATATGGAGATCTTTCTCCTCCAAGGTACTAAACAAACTCTTATTGTCGGTCATGTGGAATGAATCTCCACTGCCAAGAAACCAACCACATCCCACCATGGATGAAACCATGCATGCGATGAGGGTGAAATCCAACTCGAACTGTGAGGCCACTGCCTCACCTTTTGATCCTTCCTTGGATCCCTTGGATTTCTTTAGTGGACAATTTGTAGCAAAATGGCCCACCTCATGACAATGAAAGCATCGCACTTTCGATTTGTCAAACTTCTTCCCACCATGGGAAGAAATCAATTTGGGATGAGAATCCTTCTCCTTCCCTTTCTTTGCCTTACTCGCTAAGGCACAATTTTCTTCATCCTCCTTGGATGAAGAACCATCCAGGGTGCTTCTCCTTATCTCCTCATGCATCAGATCCGACCAAAGTCATTCCCAATCTAGCAGTTTCTCTCCTCCATTTACCGAGTCTTGGTAGTTATGCCAGCTCTTAGGAAGAACGAAGAGAGCAAAACTCACCATGTCATCATCAACTGTCATGATCCCTACACTTCCAAGCTCATCCTTGCAGGTGGTGAGCTTGTTCAGATATGTAGAGATTGTGTTTCCCTTTTCACACTTGATTTTCGGAAGCTTGTCTTTTAGCGCCATCTTCCCTTGATCACTGCTATTTTGATATAGATCTTTTAATGTTTTCCACATTGAAAACGGTGTCTCGTTCCCATGGAGACTTGAGACTATGTTCTCTCGAACTCCCTCCAGAAGGATTCTCCTTTCTCTAGCCACACATTTCTTCCATTCTCCCAATTATTGGGCATTAGCTACTACTGGCTTGGGGACTTCTTGATCAATGAAGTCCTTTAGACCATTGTCCTCTGATACCACTTCCATGAGATCCTTCCAGGCTATATAATTCAAGCTGCCATCAAGGGCATACTCGAGTCTTAAATTGCTAAATGACATTGGTGAAATTGAGATGTGATAAGAACTCAATTTCTATAATTAGGAACTTCAAACTTCTCCCTTCTCCCTTGTTTGTATATTGTTCTTCTCTGTGATCACCTTTTCTCTGATACCATGTAGAAATTCCCACTGTAGATCACCTGATAATGCAATATACTAAAGCAAAATACTAGATCTACTTCTACAATCAAACTTTGAGGAAGCTTAATCAATTTGAGCTAGATCAATCAGAACACATATAATAGAGAAGAAGAAATCATACACATGAAAAACAAAAGAATATTCTGGGTAAAGCCTTAGCTAAAAACCCCGATCTCTGTATTATCTTACAAATGGAAATATTTCCATATTACAGAAATCTTTAGCTCACAAGCTCTCCAGTTATTAGTACAATCCCTCTTGTTGGCTGGATAAATCGATCTTGCAGACAAGGCCGATCTCCCCAGTATCAGAAGATAGTCTAGCAACAAATAGACAAACAAATCTATCTTTCTCTAAACATATGTGATTTATAAATAAATATTATAAAGGTGTTAAGACCCTACCTTAGATCAAACGCTTGTTCATAGTAGACATCCTCCAATCGTTCAAAACAGTTACCTTTGAGGACCTGCAATCAGAAACAAGAAAACATTAAATAGCACCTGCATAGAAATGATCATAAATCATGTCTATTATGGTGATCGAGGAATCCATCAAATAAACCATCAATGAACAACTTATTGAGAAAAACAAACTTATTTGTATTAACTTTGAAGTAGAAGAACCTTACAACCTGTTAGTGTCGGTATCTTCATCCCTCTGTCAGAGATCAAATCCTCTTGTTGCATTGCATATTAGGTGTCTCACTCAGTCAAATACATTCCATTAGGAGCATGGATAATCTGATGGTAGTGGCTTGTTATACATTTGCCCTCATGTCCTTTACATGCTGGCCCATTTCCTTTAATCAAGATCATCTGCAATCAATTTTTGTCTTTAAAATTCCAAGAGTCATTCTCTTAGGATTTCGCTTTCATTAGGTCTAGGGTTTCATAAAAAAGGTCTCCAAAATATCCAATAATAGTCAGCAGGCACACGAGGAAGTACCAGTACCAATAAATTTCATAATTAATTGCTCAGAAATGTGTGAGGAAAAACAGAGTATTTTAGGTTTTATTGTATTAATTCATGTATTTTCAGTTCTCTTCTATGAATCACATTAGTGGCAACCCTGGTCTCCTTCCCAAGCCTTAGTAGCTCCATCCCCTATAAAGCAAACAAAAATCAAGAAAAATCAAGTCATTTAGTTCATCAAAAGGCTCAAATAAAGTGAAAAGCTCGAAAAACAAAGTTGGAAAATTAACTCATATTGCAAACATTATAAAAGTGGGTTTTTATGAATAAAAAATTAAAAGTCTCCTTGTATATAAATCATTTTCTCAATTCAGAAACTCATTTGCATTCAAGAAATAAGGTTGAGCAAAGTGAAGGCTGTGTTTAAGCAAAGGCAGTGAAATTTGGAGAAAACTATGTAAAATTGTGGGCATGGCGCACTGGGTAAGTGGCATGGTGCATACAAGAGGGACGGCACATAGGGCCGTGATCTTCAGTGTTATTTTGTTCTAGTGCGGTGCACATAGAAGGCACGATGTGTTGGGTTTGAGGTGCAGCACATAGAGCTGCCAAGCCCGATTCGTTTAAAAACTCCCTTAAATTGCCAAAATCACTCAAGTCTTCTAGTTTGCAAGTAAGTTAAGATCTCTTCCTTGCTAGTGAAGGAGTTTTCCTTAAATTTTATGGTGGTGATGTAAAATAAAAATCAAACCCTACTTCCTTGCCATTTCTCAAAAAATATTGTTTAGGGTTTGTACTTGTCATTTTGCTGCCAAGTTTTTTCTCCCACTCCTTCATTTTTCCACTCCTCCATTCATTCTCTTAGCTTATCTACCCATTCCCTAACTCCCATATTCAGTCATCCCTATCCCCAATCCCCATTTTCCCAAATCCTAACTAGAAATCCCTAAACCATAAATTGATGTCCCTAAAGCTTACGTATCACTCCCTAATCCCCTACTTTCCAAACAAAACCCTATCCTAACAGTCCCAAAATCCATCACATTCTCTCCCTCCACAGTCCCTCATATACTTTTCCCTTGGTGGAAGAAAATTAAAAAAACCATAATTTCCTACTACTCACCAAGAAAACTCACTCACTAGCAAAAATGGAGTCTGATCCCTCATATGACCATGATGAAGAGACACACAGTGACATGAACCAAGGAGGCCTCCTAAGGGTGGAAAACATATATGAGAGGAACCTACTACCCTTGCTGAGCTACAGGCCTGCCCTCTCGCCATCATTTCCTTCCAACACCAATCCTACTATGAGTTCTGTGATATGGTTGCTAGAGTTCAATATCATCATGAGTTGGCCCGGTTGTTTGTGCTTCATTTACATAATGGTCAAGCCACTTTAGCTAGTGTAACATTCACTTTAACACCAGAATCTATTTCTCTAGCAACCGACATTCCTAATATTAGAGAGCACTGGAATAAGAGGCAGCAAATTGATGGGCAACATTATGAACCATACATCAAACGCGATTATTTGAGACAAATCAACAGAGTTTTTCCCTTTCAGTACCTGAAAGATTCATATGCTCCTTTGATGTATTTTAGCTGTGAGGGTCGGTTTTCTCACCTATATGCCTACCATATCCAGTTGTTGATGCACTTTACCAGGGTGAGAATGATGAATCTCCCCTACTTCATGTGCCGAAATATTGAGAAGATGACCACCCTAGTACAACACAAGACTCCTCAGCAGCAATTCAACAGTATATATCATTTTTCTCTAATTGAAAATGTGGTCATGCGTCAGCTTGGTTTGCAGGGCATCACATGGGAGGAGTTCATTTCTCTTGAGTTTTTCACAGCTCCTCAGGGACCTCCAGAGGCTTTGCATGAGATAGGTGGACCTTCACATTAGCATGAGGGTCATGAGACATAGACCGCTAGTATGCTGGTGTTCGTCACCTATCAAAAAGGCACTAGATGGTTGTTTGCAGCAGCAAAGCGAGTATTATCTCCACCCAGGGTGGAAGGGGTCTCACTTCATTCATCAGCATATCAGGTTCAGGACAAAGGAAAGAGGCCATTACAGAATGAGGGGCCTTCAGGTGAGTAGGAGACTGATTTCATTCTAATTGAGGACGATGATACTGATTTGGGCCCACAAATCTCAAAACTAAAAGAGGTCATCTAGGAGCAACAGGCGGATATCAATGCTTTGTCCCTCAATTTGAAAAGGGCTAAGTGGATAACAAAGTACCTAGAGAAAAGAAGCAGGCAGCTTGAGGATCAATAAGTGATTATGGAATTGCGAAACATATGAGAGAACTGCCAAGTTGCCAAAAGGAGGAAGGTGGAGCTCACATCACTGGAGCAAGAAATTAATACCGATCAGGAATCATTGCTTGAAAGAGTTAATATCCACTTATAAATATTGTTGGAGAAGGCCAATATGGAGAAGACATTGTTGAAGCATATGGCTTATCATTACATGGCAAGAAACAAAGTCTACAACGCAAGAATCAGGAGCTTAAAGAGGGCATCGAGGAGGCGAAAGGAGCATGATAGATTTCAGATATTGGTTGAGGCTTCCTTGGCCCAACACAACTCTTGATGGAGAAGACTCAGCCCAAATTTCAAAAACTTTGGGATAATTTTTGCTTTTTTGGAATTTTTGGCACAAAAAACAAAATTTTCTGCCCTATGTGCCGCGCCACCTGGTGCTCGCTTTTGATCGGAGCCTCCAAATGACAAAAACTCAACATTTTTAGATTTGGCATGAAAAAATATGCTTGCCTACCAATGGAAAAGAAATTTTGACAGGTTTTGAGCCCTCAAAAAGGTCAAAAACACCCAAAAAATGGCCTTACTGCCCCTATTTTGACACACAAGAAGCAATTTTGGGAGAACCCAATTTGGAGGGGCAAATGGAGGCCAAATTCAAACATTCCACATGGGTTGGAAAGTAGACAGGCAAAACTATCCAACAATCACACTTGGAGAAAATTTGGAAACTGGGGAGGCCTCCAAAAGTGGATACTAACAGGCACTACACACAGGGACATCAGTGTGGCGCATTGGGTAAATTTTGCTCAATTTGACCAAGAACACTTTACTTTTTGCCTAGCTTTTGATAGTTTGACTTTTTCTCCTTCTCAATGTTAAAATTATGTTGTAATTTCATATAAATTGATGGATCATGATTTAAATATGTCAAATTTTCACTCATGGAGGTAGATTCATCTATCAAAAAGTTGTTTGACACTAAATGAATCAGTTCCCTAGTTTCCAGAGCCAGGCTATTCCACTGCCTAATTTCTAGTTCTTAGTTTAGAATTAGCTGGAACAACTCCTAAACTTGTGAGCTCGACCCATAGAGGCTAGGATGAGTTATGGTTTGTCTATATCTTGTGATTTTTCAGTCATTAGCATGGTTGGACTTTTGAGAAAGCTTGGAACTTCATTGTATACTCATATCAGTAGTTTTGGCTAAGGAATAGAGACCAGGGTTTGTAGCACTCCTTGGGATTCATGTGGCAATTTGTTTTGGTATAGTGTTTTCTTCTGTAACTGTGCATTTACTTATGTTTTAGGTATTCCATTATCTATCTTGCTTCTTCTTAACTAAATCAAACAAGGGAAAGGGTAGAATCCATTGAAATTGCAGTTCTCTACCTGGGGTTTCCTTTAGTTTTATATGTTTTTGGCTTTTTGAAGAGGATCCATGGCTTGTCTTGCCCTATTCAACTCCTCACCTATCTAATCTCTCCATCTTATTCAATTTGAAGTGCCAAACGAGTTGCCTACCTTACCTAATTGATGTCTCTGCAAAACTGAGCCTCATTCCTTGCACCCAGAATTTGCCTTTCCCCCTGGGCCAACAAAACTTCATTAAATTCTATCAAACTCTCTTGTATACATACCTAGCCTAAGATCAGTCAGCATATCAGTCATCTCAAGCTCTTATTGATCATGCTTTGCTGAGAATGACAGGAGAGAGCCCTCTCCCGACTTGGTAGGGCTAGGTACAAGGTTAAGCGTGGTTTGATGTTATCCTAGATCCTACCTTTCTCAACCTGAGGTAGATTTAGGCTCTAACATAATGGTGACCATACTAGAGAAGAGATTTTTTTGTTTGTTAGTTTTCTTCATTTTATAAACTATAGACGGAGTCTGAAGATTACCCAGGTAGCCTTCGATACACTTTTGCTTTGCATTAGCTTAAGTTGATAAAAGCTACTTTAGTCAATCTCTGGTCTAGTCTTATAAACAGAGTATCTAACTTGCAAATCACCCTGGTACATCTCATAATTCTAAGCTTTTTGATGATAATTTTAGGGTTTGATAGGCTGAACAAGTTGCTAATGTTCATTTGATTTCTTGGAAATAATAGCACACTAGCTTCCATAAGATATACCAAAGCAAATCCAGATCCTGATCCTCCTCCTATGTATGAAAATCCCAATCTTATTCCAAGAATCCTTCGTCAAGAATGTTCTGTGATTCCTGTGTTAAAATCTCATTAATGTCCTATGGTTTTTGAGTATCTTGAAGATCTTGAGTTTGACGAACAGTTTGGTCTATCACTATTTCAAACAAAATCCAAAAGTGTGGCTGGTTCTACTGTCCTAAATCCAAAATTTGTCAAAGCTCTTGAAACTGAAAAGGCCAATAAATCAATTAACAATTATATATTGAAATATCTCCAAACTTCAATTGTGGCTTCAAACATCGCTAATTTCTTATAGTTTGCATCTGCAACCCTTGGGTCCTCTGTGATTGCATCTAGCTCTGGAATTCCCACTGAACCTCCTTTGATTCCCACTATCCCCGTGCAGCCTTCTATTTGCAATCAAAAATCTATAGTGGTGTCACCTCCGTCCACTCCTTCTCCTCAAACATCCAAAATTTCTTTGCCTCCACACACACCTCCTCATACACCCCATACATCAGCTGCACCCACTCCCCCAATATCTCCAAGACTGATTGCAAATCCACCAAGAGCAATGGCTACTCATTTTGCACCCCTTGTGCTGCCTCAAAATTTAGATGATATGCCAACCAATTATCAAAGAAAAATTCCATTGTTTGATGGAACTCCTCATGGTGTTACAGCTCAGGAACATGTGGATAGGATGATGGACTTCTTCGAACTTCATGAGATTGATGCAGAAAATGTGACAATGAAACTGTTTGTACAAACCTTTGGTGGTGAAGTAAGGAAATGGTTCAAAGCTTTGCCAGCTGCAAGTATCACTACATTGGCTAATTTGCAGAGACAATTCTTGGATCGCTGGCAAGTGAAGAAAAATCCCCTTCAGATCCTTTCCGAATATGAGAACATCAAGCACAATGTTGGTGAGTCTGTCTAAGACTATTGTATTAGATTCAATTATGTTTACAATGAAATTCGTGATCATATAAAGCCACCTATGGGGCTGGATTTGATAAGGTTTCTAGATGGTTTCGATCCTGATATGGCCTATCAATTAAGAGAAAGAGATCCGTCCACTTTGGAATACATGCAGAAGATTGCAGTCAGCATTGAAGCAAATCTGCTTGCCAAGAGAGCTAGAGCAAAAGATGAAAAGAAAGTAAGAATAAAGGAAGAGGTTTCCACTTCTAAACAAATGCTTCAGAAGATGGAGAAGATGTTTGATAGATTGACAATTGACAAGCCTGAAGCACAAGTCAGAAACCCCAACTTCCATGGTCAGCAGCAACCACAATTTAGAACCAAACAAAGTGAGCAGTGAGCAGAAGACGAAACGGCGCAACAGCAGGTGAAGACACCCTTGCAGCAGAATTTTGTACATGGTCTAGAATCAAATGAGGAGGAGAATGTGATTGGAGAAGAGAATCATTTCTTTACACCTGATGATATGCCAATTTTTATTACTGAAGATGAGGAGTATTTCAATAATTTTGCTGTACAAAGGGATGAAAATTTCATTTTGGCAAATGAAACAGTTTTTGAGGAAGAGTCTGATGAGTACCAAAGAGGATACATGAATACTTTGTTAGTTTAGCAACGACAATATTCACTCAGAAGTAGAGATGTTCCCATAAATCCAATTCAGAAAAGGAAGGAGGCAGCTGCGCCAAAGAATTATCCTCGCATTGTGCAGAAAAAGGGAAAAGAGATAGTTGATCCTACTACCAACAAAATGTCATTAGAAAATGAAAGATCCAATCAGCCAAGTGTGTCAAAGCAAAAAATTGAAAAGAGGGATGTTTCAGCGAAAGAGGTAGAGAAAATTTCAGTTTTTAACTTAGAAACTGAAATTGCTAAGTTGAAAGTATCTATTCCTTTGACTGAGTTGATGAAGAACAATAGCTACAAAGGTTACGTGTCTAAGATTTTGAATTTAGATTCGTCATTTGATATGGTGAACGTGGAAGATGGTAGTCTTGAATTGATTTTTGCTCTATCATTGGAAGGTTAGTCTCAAGATAGTGATGTAGCTCCATTTTACATCAGCCTCAGGGTGCATGACTATGTGTTACACAATGCTATGTTTGATTCTGGAGCCTTTCATAATTTCATGCCTAAGGCCATCATGGAGAAATTGGAATTGGATATCACTAGAAAGTATGATGACCTTTACTCTTTTGATTCTGGAAGAGTAAGGTGCATTGGTCTTATCAAGGATTTGGTGGTTAGTTTGGATCTTATTCTAGCTAAAAATGTTTTGATGGATGTGTTTGTGGTGGATATACATCCAAGATTTGGCATGCTTCTTTCCAGATATTGGAGAACAAATATTAAAGGGACAATGCAGCTTGATTTCTCCTATGCTACCATTCCCGTGTTCAGTCAGATGAGGAAACTATACCCGAAACAAAAGATGAAGTACATGATCACTAGCAAGGAGAAATCGGTAATTCATCTAATCAACTATGTACATATTGATTTAGAATCATTTGTTTTGTATTCAAATAGCTTTAATGATATAAATAACAAAGTAGTTGAAGTAGAAGACATTTCCAAGATCACTAAAATTTTCAGAGAGGTCTTAAAGCAAGAAATACAAAGACTTGATAGTATCGTTGAGCAATATGAATAAGGTATCTTTGAAAGACAACTATCCATTGCCCAAGATGGATCACATACTTCAGAAAGTAGTTGGAGCATCCCGCATGTTGCTACTCGATGGGTATTCTGGTTTTAACCAAATTCTGGTCCATAAGGATGATAGAGACAAAACAGTGTTCACTACTCTGTGGGGAACTTTCCATTATGCAAAAATGCCTTTTGGATTGAAAACTGTTGGTGCAACCTTTCAGTGGGCGATGGATATCGCATTTGCTAGTGAAAAATATGTCTTTCTAGTTGTTTATCTTGATGACGTGACAATTTTCTCTAATTTAGATGAAGAGCACCTTTATCACTTGAAGATTGTATTTTAGCGATGTAGGAAGTATGTTATATCTCTTAATCTAAAGAAAAGTTTGTTTGCCATGAATGAAGGTAAGCTTTTCAATCATATTATATCAAAGGAGGGCATCCACATCGATGCAACTCCGGTGGAAGCCATTCAAAAGATTGATTTTCCATGAAGTAAGAAAGAAGTCCAATCATTCAATGGTAAGATGAATTTCTTACATCGCTTTGTGCCTAATCGTGTAGAACATTTAAGGGAAATCACAAATATGCTCAAAAAAGATAGTGTAGTGAGATGGACTAAGGAAGCAATCAAGTCTTTTAATTTGGTGAAATTGGCCCTTTCTTCAGCTCCCGTTTTTATCAGCTCGGACTATAATCGGGATTTTATTTTGTTTTCATTTTCCTCGGATCATACTATGGCAGCAGTCTTGATGCAGAAAAGAGACTAGCTTGAGAAACCAATTGCATTTTTCAGCAGAACCATAAGGGATCCGGCATTAAAGTATAAAATTATTGAAAAACAAGCCCTTGCTTTGGTAAAGGCAATGAAATAATTTCGGGTTTATATTTTACATTCTCACATCCTTTCTTATGTCCCTAATGCTGCTGTTAAAGATTTCTTAGTGCAAACAGATCCAGAGGGGAGAAGAGGAAAATGGATTGTTGCTTTGATGGAATATGACATGGAGATCAAACCCACAAAACTCATCAAAGGACAGGGGCTGGCTAATGGCTAAGTAAAGTTTGCATGCCTTGGACATTAATCTCATTGCTGCTATATGTCCGAGGAAGATGAAGAGAATCTGCCCATTCAGGTATCAAAAATTTTTCTTCTTTCTCCTTGGTATTCAAACATTATTTATGTACTCCAAAATATATCATCATTGCCTGGAATGGCTAAGAACAAAAGTAGGACACTGAAATTGAAGGCTGGCATGCCTTGCATCATGAATAGTGCACTCTATTAGAAAGATCCTAGTGGTGTCTTCTTCAATTGTTTTGTTGAATAAGAAGCAAAGCAAGTTATGGAAGACTTTCACAAAAGATATTGTGGCGGTCATCTTTTCTGGAGGACAAAAACCAATAAAATCTTGAGATCAGGATATTATTGGCCAACTCTTTTTGCTGATGTGTACAAAATAGTAGCAAGCTACCATGAAAGTCATATTTTTCAAGGCAAGAGGAAGTTGCAGCCTTTACTACTCAAGCCCATTGAAGTAAGTGCTCCATTTTAGCAGTGGGGTTCGGATTTCATTGTTGAGGTCCATCCTTCTTCTTTAGCACAGCATAAGTGGATCTTCATAGCGACGGATTATTTCACCAAATGGATTGAGGTGATTCCCACGAGGCAGGCCACTGATTCAGTAATTATTTCATTCCTTGAAAACAACATTTTGTCTCGCTTTAGTTGTCCAAATAAGTTGATCACTGACAATGCAACAACCTTTAAATCTAAAAGAATGATTGAATTTTGTCATAAATATCAAATCAATTTGGGGCACTTGACTACCTATTACCCACAAGGTAATCGATTGGTGGAATCCTGAAATAAATCTTTGGTCAAAATTATCAAAAAGCTGCTGGAAACGAACAAGAAAAGTTGGCATAAAAAGCTAGTTAATGTGGTTTGGGTAAACAGAGTAGGTCAAAAGAAATCTATAGGCATGTCTCCTTTCGAGCTTGTGTATGGTGTGGACACAATCTTCCCGACCTCTTTGCCAGTCCCAGTGGTCAAACTCCTACAAGAAGCAGGCAGCGAAGATGATCACTTGCAGCGGAGAATCAATCAAATGATTCATTTGCAACAAACTAGAGAGGAGGTATTTCAGAGCACTTTCAAGCTGCAAGAGAGAATAAAAAATATATATGATCGAAAGGCAAAGGCAGATAGGTTTCAAATAGAAGACGTAGTGTTGAAATGGGATGCAAGGAATGAAGATAAAGGTAAACATGGAAAGTTTGAAAATATTTGGCAAGGACCATAGAGTATTGTTGCATATCGGGGCCAAAATGCTTTCCTCTTACAAGAAATTAATGGCGAAGTCTATCTTGGTGGGCTGGTCAATGGTCAACTATTCAAACGGTACTATTTGTGAAGTTTTTTCTACTATTATATGTATCATTGTACATACCGGTTTGTTTAAATTCCATTGCAAATGTGTAATATTTTCATTCTTCAGTTTCGGGCCCAAGGTGAAGGCTATAAAACTGAGGTTTGATTCTAGTTTTGGTTTGGTTTGTTAGATTCAGGTCTTTCAGTCGATTTCAGTCTTGAAATTGAGTCAATTTTGAGTCACATTTCAGTCCTGAAATTGAGTCAAGGGTTTGGTTTTGATTTGTCGAAGTTATTGACTCCATAGCCCAATGGACAAAGGCACTACCTACTTTCCCAGAGATCTGTAGTTCTTGGCACCTCCAAGGAGCTACCATCCCCATTGGAGCTAATGTTAGTGTCGGTATCTTCACCCCTCCATCAGACATCAAATCCTCTTATTGCATTACAGATTAGGTGTCTCGCTCAGTCAGTTGCATTCCATTAGGAGCATGGATCATCTGACGATAGTCGCTTGTTGTACATTTGCCCTCATGTCCTTTACCTATTGGCCTGTTTCCTTTCACCAAGATCATCTGCAGTCACTTTTTGTCTTTAAAATTCTGAGAGTCATTCTTTTAGGGTTTCACATTCATTAGGTCTAGGGTTTCATCGGAAAGGTCTCCAAAATGTCCAATAATAGTCAGTAGGTACATGAGGAGGTTCTAGTACGAATAAATTTCATAATTAATTTCTTAGAAATGTGTAAACAAAGTATTCTATGTTTTATTGTATTAATTCATGTATTTTCAGTTCTCTTCTATGAATCACATCAGTGGCAACCCTGGTCTCCTTCCCAAGCGTCAGTAGCTCCATCCCCTACAATGCAAACAAAAATCAAGAAAAATCAAGTCATTCTATTCATCAAAAGGCTCAAATAAAGTGAAAAGCTCAAAAGACATAGTTGGAAAATAAAGTCATATTGCAAACATTATAAAAGAGGGTTTTTATGAATCAAAAATTAAACAACTCCTTCTATATAAATCATTTTATCAATTCAAAAGCTCATTTGCATTCAAGAAACAAGGTTGAGCAAAGTGAAGGCCGTGTTTAAGCAAAGGGAGCGAAATTTGGAGAAAACTATGTAAAATTGTGGGCGCGACGCACTGGGTGAGTGGTGTGGTGCATACAAGAGGCACGGTGCATAGGCCCATGATCTTTAGTGTTATTTTGTTCTAGCGTGGCACACATAGAAGGCATGGCGCGTTGGGTTTGAGGCACAACACATAGAGCTGCCAAGCCTGATTCGCTTAAAAACTCCTTTAAATTGCCAAAACGACTCAAGTCTTCGAGTTTGCAAGTAAGTTAAGATCTCTTCCTTGCTAGTGAAGGAGTTTTCCTTAAATTTTATGGTGGTTATGTAAAAGAAAAATCAAATCCTACTTCCTTTCTATTTCTCAAAAAATATTGTTTAGGGTTTGTACTTGTCATTTTGCTGCCAAGTTTTTTCTTCCACTCCTTCATTTTTGCACTCCTCCATTCATTCTCTTAGCTTATCCATCCATTCCCTAACTCCCATATTCAGTCATCCCTATCCCCAATGCCCATTTTCCCAAATCCTAACTAGAAATCCCTAAACCCTAAATTGTTGTACCTAAAGCTTACATATCACTCCCTAATCCCCTGTTTCCCAAACAAAACTTTGTCCTAACAGTCCAAAAATCCCTCACATACTTTTCCCTTGGTGGCAAAAAATTAAAAACACCATAAATTTCCTACTACTCACCAAGAAAACTCACTCACTAGCAAAAATGGAGTTTGATCCTTCATATGACTTTGATGAAGAGACACACAGTGACTCTCCTACAGAGGTACATGCACCAAGAAAGCCTCATAAGGGTGGAAAAAATATACGAGAGGAACCTACTACCCTTGCTGAGCTACAGGCCTACCCTCTCACCATCACATGCTTCCAACACCAATCTTGCTATGAGTTATGTGAGATGGTTGTTAGAGTTCAGTATCAACATGAGTTGGCCCGGTTGTTTGTGCTTCATTTACATAATGGTCAAGCCACTTTAGCTGGTGTAACATTCACTTTAACACCAGAATCCATTTATCTAGCAATAGACATTCCTAATATTGGAGAGCACTGGAATAAGAGGCAGCAAATTGACAGGAAACATTATGAACCATACATCAAGCCCGGTTATTTGAGACGACTCAGCAGAGTTTTTCCCTTTCGGTACCTGAAAGATTCATATGCTCCTTTGATGAAATTGATAATGAAATATTTTAGCTATGAGGGCCGGTTTTCTCGCCTATATGCCTTCCATATCTGGTTGTCGATGCACTTTACCAGGGTGAGAATGATGAATCTCACCTACTTCATGTGTCGAAATATTGAGAATATGACCACCCTAGTACAACACAAGACTCCTCGGCAGCGGTTCAACAATATATATCATTTTGCTCTCATTAAAATTGTGGTCATGGATCAGCTTGGTTTGCAGGGCATCACATGGGAGGAGTTCATTTCTCATGATTTTTTCACAGCTCCTTAGGGACCTCCAGAGGCTTTGCATGAGATAGGTGGACCCTCACATCAGTATGAGGGTCATGAGACACAGACCGCTAGTATGTCGATGTTTGTCACGTATCAAAAGGGCACTAGACTGTTGTTCGCAGTAGAAAAGTGAGTATTATCTCCACTCAGGGTGGAAGGGGTCTCGCTTCCTTCATCAGGATGGCAGGTTTAGGACAAAGGAAAGAGGCCATTATAGGATGAGGGGCCTTCAGGTGAGCAAGAGATTGATTTCATTCTCATTGAGGATGATGATACTGATTTGGGCCCACAAAGCTCAAACTTCAAAGAGGTCATCTAGGAGAAATATGTGGATATCAATGCTTTGTCCCTCAATTTGGAAAGGGATAAGTGGATAATAAAGTACCTAGAGCAAAGAAACAAGCAGCTTGAGGATCAGCAAACGATTATGGAGTTGCAAAACATACGAGAGAACCGCCAAGCTGCCAAAAGGAGGAAGGTGGAGCTCACATCACTAGATCAAGGAATTAATGCCGATCAAGAATCATGGCTTGAAAGAGTTCATATCCACATAGAAAGGTTGTTGGAGAAGGCCAATAGGGAGAAGACATTGTTTAGGCATATGGATTATCATTACATGGCGAGAAACAAAATCTGTAAGGCAAGAATCAGGAGCTTGAAAGTAAAGTTAAAGAGGGAATCGAGGAGGCGAAAGGAGCATGATAGACTTTAGATATTGGCTGAGGCTTCCTTAGCCCAACACAGCTCTTGATGGAGAAGACTCAGCCCAAATTTCAAAAAAATTGGGAAGCTTTTTCCATTTTTGGAATTTTTTGCACAAAAAACAGAATTTTCTGCCATATGCACCGTGCCACCTGGTGCTCACTTTTGATGGGAGCTTCCAAATGAAAAAATCTCATCATTTTTGGATTTGGCATGAAAAAATATGATTTCCTACCAATGTCCAAGAAATTTTGACAGGCTTTGAGCCCTCAAAAAGATAAAAAACACCCAAAAAATGACCTTACTGCCCCTATTTTGACACACATGTAGCAGTGTTGGGAGGACTCAATTTTTGAGGGGTAAATGGAGGCCAAATTCAAAAATTTCACTTGGGTTAGAAAGTAGACAGGCAATCCTTTCCAGCAAGTACACTTGGAGAAAATTTGGACATCGAGAAGGCCTCCAAAAGTGGATGAAAATAGGTGCTATGCATAGGGGCATCCGTGCGGCGCATTGGGTAAATTTTGCTAAGTTTGACCAAGAACACTTTGTTTTTCGCCTAGCTTTTGACAGTTTGACTTTTTCTCCTTCTCAACGTCAAGCTTATGATGTAATTTCATGTAAATTGGTGGACCATGATGTATATATGTCACATTTTCACTCATGGAGGTAGATTCATCTATCAAAAAGTTGTTTGAAACTGAATGAATTAGTTCCCTAGTTTCTAGAGGCAAGTTGTTCCACTGCCTAATTTCTAGTTCTTAGTTTAGAATTAGTTGGAACAACTGCTAAAATTGTGAGCAAAACTCCTAGAGGCTAGGATGATTTATGGTTTATCTATATATTGTGATTTTTCAGTCATTAGCATGGTTGGACTTTTGAGAAAGCTTGGAGCTTCATTGTATACTCATATCAGTAGTTTTGGCTAAGGAATAGAGACCAGGGTTTGTAACACTCTTTGGGATTCATGTGGAAATTTGTTTTGGTATAGTGTTTTCTTTTGTAATTTTGAATTTACTTATGTTTGATGTATTCCATTATCTATCTTGCTTCTTCTTAACTAAATCAAACAAGGGAAAAGGTAGAATCCATTGAAATTGTAGTGCTCTACCTTAGGTTTGCTTTAGTTTTTTTATGTTTTCAGCTGTTTGAAGAGGATCCATGGCATGTCTTGCCATTTTTAGCTCCTCACCTATCTAATCTCTCCATCTCATTCAATTTAATGTTCCAAACCAGTTTCCTACCTTGCCCGATTGAGATCTCTACAAAACTAAGCCTCATTCCCCACACCCAAAATTTTCCTTTCCCCCTGGGCCAACAAAATTTCATTAAATTCAATCAAACTCTTTTGTATACATAGCTAGCCTAAAATCACTCAACATATCAGTCATCTCAAGCCCTTATTGGTCATACTTTTCTGAGATTGACAAGAGAGAGCCCTCTCCTAACCTGGTAGGGCTAGCTACTAAGTTAAGCGTGGTTTGATGTTACCCTAGATCCTACTTTTTTCAGCACGAGCTAGATTTAGGCTCTAACACAACCTTTTCAGACTTGATGTTGAGAAAGCTCTTCTTGGGGTTTGAAACATGAATTTCCTTTACTTTGACAAGCCTTGCACTCTTCCAAATGATATCATAGAGTTATGTAATCTCTCCTCATAATAATTCAACTAAGAAGACTAAGTTTCAACAACATTTCACCTCAAAAATGTTCAACTTCTAACCTCCTCAATAACTAGCCCAATGCTTCTTTTTATAGTGCAAAGGAGGAGGTTACAGGTCCATGTATGATGGGATAGAATCCTCCTTCAAAGGGATAAGCTCCTCACATCAAGGGTTTAGCTCCTTAAGGTATGGGATGCATGAACCTTAAGAGAGCGAACTTGCCACCTCAAGGTTCCTTCCAAAAGCTTATAGAAATGACTTAAAGTGAGTTTTTAGAATGTACTCATGCCTTTTTAACTTTTACAGGGGTTTGCACCCATAACATAGAGACAGAGCAGTCAGGTGCGTAGGAGACATGACCATTAGGTGCGGGACCATAGGTAATGCAAAGAGAAAGTACAAAACCAGAGTTTTAGAGACTTTTGAGGGCTTTCTCGTATTTTCAAGGCTTGATATGAGGAACTGAGGCTTAAGACTTGCAAAGGAGGAAAGTATGAGTATTAATGGACTCACACAGATTGTAGAATGTCAAGGTGACAATTTTTAGTGCAACAGATTTCCCCCTAAAGTGCGAAGTCTGTAATAGACGAAGATAGAGTCTCTCATTTATGAAGAGTGAAGTACTTTATCATTTTAAGGATCATCCTGTGGACACCCCAGGCGGAACCTGTAAGAACATTCAATGAAAAATATATATATGTAGACATATCATTGCTGAGGTAGGCATTCCCATACTCAGATCAAAACTGACTAGAAAAATGACAAAACTATTATGATACAAGAATGATTTTGTAATAAATCAAGAGTATAGACATGTGTAGATACAGTATGGGAACAACCAGCTATTTATGAATAGTCCACTGTATAATGAATAACGAAATTCCTTGCAGCCTGGATGGTAGAAACTAGATCGAGGGTCTTGATTTCTGCTTCCCGAACTAGTATGATTCTATCCATGTGAATGAATGTGTTGAAGTTAAACATGGTAGAAACCACTTGATTACAAGTCAATGATGTGAAATGTTAACAGGTGTGAGAGAAACCACTAGTAATGTCAATGGCTCTTAAAGTACTCAGTACAATCCATGAAATGTGAATAAATGAGCCGAAGTCGAACATGTCGTAGAATCCTTTGATCAAAGGTCAACGATGCAACCTATCGTTGGAGGCGAGAAACCTACCATTAGGGCGTGCAGATTTCAAGGTACTGATGATTTCTATATCAACTTCCTAGATAATGAGATAATGTCGATAGAAAGCAATCCGTCGTAGGCAAACCCACAACACGAAATCATAGATCAAGTTCTGAAGAAATATATCGGCAAGGACTGACTTAGGGATGGTCAAAATGGATGACAAATATTTTGCAGATGAATGGTTTGTTTGCACTGATCCCTTGAACACATAAAGACATTGCAGATGGCTTGGTGACAATTGACCCAAAGCTAATACCCAGAAATCGGCTGAAGACTTTCAATATGGTTTGATTAACTATTAGGAAAAGGATTTTCCCAACCTAGGTGAACAAAAAGTGTCGTCTTCAAGAGTGGTTAACGACTTTTCTAAAAAACAAAGTGTAACAACTAGGTTCATTTTTCTACCTTTTCCCCCACCATTTCTGGCATGTACCTCTTTATTTTTGTCAAGCTTGAGGAGGATAACATTTCCTTGTTTATAAGCTCTTCCTTTGGATGAGTCCAACTTAGCTTAAAATTCAAACCCTAAGAAGGAGTGGTTCATTCCTATTTAAAATTGAATAGGTCCTTTACTGTTAAATTTTAATGAGTCCAGTATAGGAAAAACTTGATGTTTTTGAATTTTAGGGAGTCAGAAGAAAAACTTAAGAAAAATCTATGGGGGTCCTTTTTCATAAATTTGTGTCCCTCGAGCCCAAAAAAGTATAAAATAATACTCAAGGGAACCGCTTGACCATTACGATCAAGGAGTAATTTTTATAATTAGTGGCTGCGATCCAAGAAAGTAAAAAAGTGATTGAAGACACATCGTTTTATAACCAATATCGAACTTGAAATGACAAAAGTCCAGTGATCTTTTCATGTTAGATGGTCAGAAAAGAGCTGTAAGTGGACTGCCCTTTTAATTTCATTTAACGAGTTAAAAAAGGAAAAACTTGGCATTCTTTTCATATTTTACAAGTCAGAAAAGAGCTTAAGGAGAACTCTAATGTTTCGCTTTTTTGTGAATTTTTGAAAGAGTTCGAAAAAGTGATAAAAGTATGGTCTTTGTTGAAAAATGATCAATTTTCTCGAAAAATCCAATATTCTGCACAAAAACCTAAAACATTACTCATACCTGTTTAAAATAAATAAAAATGTATTTAAACAATTACCTTTTTAAAGTGAAAAATAAATAAATTAAAAATTCATTTATTCGAACAAAATTATAAAAAGGGCTTTTCTAATTTAATTTTTACCATTTGAGTTGAGAGTGAGAAGTGAGAGCTTTTGGGTAAGAAAGTTCCTGTGAAGATTTTGGAAATTCCGTCTGTTAGAATCGAAAACTATCAGCTCCAGGTAATCCATGTCCTCCTTAGCTTGCATTTCATCCATTTAGATTTCATTTTTAGGCTTTAAATTTGATTTTTGAAGGAGAAATGGGTTTAGAAAATCACACGCAAGGGTCCATAAGTGCAACACGTGGCCCCTGCAGACCCCGACCTTTTTCTATAAAGAATAAGGCCGTTGGTCCGCACCTATTTCTCACAACATGTGTGGACCTACGCATTGTTTGTAAGTAGCGGGTGTGGACCCCGCGCAACGAAATTTAAAAATTCAAATTTCTCCATTTTTGCCCAAAATTTTTCAAACTAAATTGTTCTAATATGTCTTTTATGCATTGTAGGACATTCAAAATGCTTATTTAGCAAGAATGTGAGCATGAGGATGTAGATCTTGCCACAATATATCATCTATCCAAATTGCAGGCATTGAGAGCATTCATATTGTTTAAGTTTTGGGCCATACCGGGCATGAGGGCCCAAGTAGACCTCTTGCAATGGCTGGTGGATAGATGGAACACACAGGACCAGTGCTTCATGATTGGTGGCCACCTACTCGAAATCGAGCTAGAGGGAATATACCTTTTGACTGGTTTGTCCAAGAGGGGCAAACAAATTATCTCTTTTCAGGATTAGGCCAAGTGGCCAGTTTGTCTTTAATCTCTAATTGGCGTTTTGCAATTATCAAGCAAAGGACAGACGGATTGATATTAAAACTATCAACTGTCCTGAACTTAAGGTTATTGCATTCACTGTTACCAAACTATATAGGAGTGCAACATTGCATGTGGTTACTGGATCCCAGATGCAAATGGCTGTAGACTATTTTCGAGGCATCATATTTAACTGGTGCGAGGTTTTGTTGGCAAATGTGAAAGTCTAACTAACAAGAACAAAGAATGCACAGCTGAAAAATTTTGGATATGGATTTCTTGTAGTTAGCTTTGCTCTAGAGAGGATCCCCATGTTAGCCCCGCAACATATTCCTTTTGATGCTGGTCTTCCTCGAGAGCCTAGGATAATTCGCTGGGTTACTTTGATGGCCTGTCACCCTCAGAAGGGCATAGAGGTTGTTTGATTTCCGCCTGAGTATTTTTGTTGGTTGAACAACCAACTTTTTGTGATTCAGGATTTTCCATATGCCGGGATGGTTATCGCGGTGACCTAGACATGATTCTTCCACCAGGAGAGCAATGGGATGATTCACGTAAAAACCATTTTGAACACTTTCTAAGTTTTAATTAATTTTTTTATTTTAAATTGTCCAAAGCTGACAACCAAAAGTTTTAAATGTAGATGTGGGCTCACGACGACTAGCCGCCCTCTAGCCTTATGAGAGGAGACACCCAGCTACAGCAGTACCAGCCCCATAGGACCAATTAGCAAAGATCCTGACTGCCTTGGAGCATCATCTAGAGCGCTTGATAGTAGATATTCCAGAGACTAGCATAGATGATATTCCACTTAGGTTACAGAGATATGTGATTGGGGTCTCAGGACCTTTTAGGAGGTTCCTATGTAGGGTGGCCCAAGAAGTGGTTTCTTATCGTGATCGTCACCAGGGATAGGATGATCAATTTTGTAGACTCACATGACATTTTTCGTCTTTTTGTATTACCATTTTTGCCGATCATAAGCTGCTTTTAAACCTATGATCGAAGACGATGTATAGTTTGAAACACACTTCCATGCTATGACATATCATTATTACCACCTATCTTGTGTAATGTTATCGAATGTTATTAAATTTATTGTTTTGATTATTGCAAATGTCTATTTATCATACGAGAATCAACTGCATCTGCTAATGTATTTAAATGTCTTGGAATATGCTAATATTCAATGTAATCAAATTCACGTTCCAAGAGATGAAATATGAAAAATAACCTTAATAACACTGGATTTCTAATAGCATAAACCCTGTTAAGATGTAATACAATGAGATCAAAATCCAACCTAACAATCAAACTCCGAATCCAAAATGAGATGGATTCAGATAATAACTCAATCACTGTACTATAATCTGTAATATTATTCGTTGTTTGACCCAAGCTTACCCCATGCATAGATACTAACTCATCAGAGGGTGAATAGAGAACCCAAGCTATGGAAGAAATGTTCCATGTACTAGAACAAGAACCATCAGCAAAACCAATGTATGTTTGAAGAGACGTCGACATCTACAATATCAAGAGTAAAATCAAGATAAGTAGGAATAGTGATAAGAGAACTCTCTAAACTAAGCACATTTTTTCTAATCTAAAACACACCAACTGTAAAGAAACTAATCTAACAAAAAATATTCACATAGAATTTAAGCATAATATGTCTTCAAATAAAGTCCATTTCTGGGTTTACCCAAAGAGACACTGTCAAAATCTATCAATTCATAAGCCCCTTTTGCCAAATTTTGCTTAAAAATATAAGGACCTTGCCACACAGGTACAAATTTCCTAGCCCATAGCTTATCATTCACTTGATCATATAGTAAAACTAGGTCTCCTTCTGAAAAATTATGAGGTGTAACATTTCTGTCATACTGAGCTTTAACTTGTTTCACATCAGTCTCATTTGCTATTGCAGCAGTGCATTGATTATCATCTAGCTAAGCTAAGTACAAAAAACATTTCTCCTCTTCAGAAGTAGCCGAGAGTAATTCTATGGCTATTTTTAATGACAAAATTTTGCATTCAACAGGTAACGCTACTTCCAAACTGTAGACTAGTTAAAAAGGAGTGAAACTAGTTGATGTTTTTACTGAGGTCCGATACGCCCAAAGTGCTGAAAATAGCATGGTATGCCAATTCGACCTATGAATACCAATGATTCGTTGGATCATAGTGACTAAAAATTTAATGATAGCTTCAACCAGACCATTAGCCTGCGGGTAATATGGAGGAGAACTATCATGGCACATGCCAAGTTGATCTGTCAATTCAGTCATCATGATATTTCGAAAGTGACTTCCATGATTAGTAATACTAGCTTGAGGAACACTAAATCTAGCAATTATATGATTGAATACCAAAGTTGCGGTAGTCTTGTCGTCTGCCAAAAATGTAGGCATCACCTTGGCCCACTTAGTAAAATAATCTACCGCTAGGATAATATACGCATGCCCCCCGACTGAGTAAGGGTTACATGTAATAAAGTTAATACCGCACTTTGCAAAAAGACCAACAACAATTATAGGGTGGAGAGGAACAAACACATCATGAAATTCTTGAAATAGGGCTTTATAAGTTTGGATTTCATTGTTTGTACAAGAAGCACCTATATGCATGTTTTCAATAATTCTGGGCTTAACTGAAATGTCAATTGGAACCGTTCAAGAGATATTTCCAAAACTTAACTCAGAATCAGAATGTTACAATGGATTCTGTGGTTCTTTGACATAGTCAATAGTAAAAATAGAAGAAAAATTATTTTCAAAATGATCAAGCTCAGGTAAAAGCGAAGGTCGGTGATGGTAAATCATCAACAGACAAAAGTTCACAAATCTACTCATCAGTATGAACAAGATCAGAAAGTGTTGTTGAAGTTGAGGTTGATATTGAAAGTGATTCCCCATAGACCACATTCATTGGATCAGTTTCGGTTGAATAGGAATCAAAAAATGATTGTACAGCCTGATACGAAATTTCAAAGCGACTCAAAGCCATCATGTCACCAAACGAATCCACCTCATAATTAGAAGGTACGATCCAGGAATCATCAAAAGCAACAGTATTTAGTGAAATCATATGAATAGTTGTAATAGAAGATGATATGTTAGGAGGAGGGAAGGAAAAAGTTCCTGGTAAACCAGAATCTTTAATCAAACCTACTCCAACATCCTTGTAAGGGATAGTTGTTTTACTGATGTGCTAAATACTATCCGTAGGGGCGGGGTCGGATGAGAAATAAGTCAGTTGGTTTATTGTAACGATCTTTCCATTATGAGGAAACTTGATAAGCCGAAAGACCGATGAAACAATAGGAGTCATAGCATAAGACCAACTGTGACCTAGGAGAAGGTTGTAATCTAGAGGGGCATCAACCACTTCCACATATAGATTTACAGTTTTTCCTTTCACCCATATAGGTAAACCTTGCAAAATACCAAAAGGATGGAACCCTTGGCCATCAAAAGCCTTTCGAATTGTCAGAGACTGATTGAGTTTGGGAGAACCAAGAGATCTACAACACTGGATTGACATAATACACGTAGAAGCCCCTTCATCAATCACAGTCCGAAAGCAAGGTTTGTTTTTTACTAACACTGGAATCTAGAAAGCCATTTGATGAGGTAGGTAGAGTGTACTATCCTCTAAATCAAAGATTATTAGATTCAAATCCTGAACATCGATAGCTCCTACAGTAGACAATAGTAATATACGCTATGCTGGGCATGATTGCAGCACTTCCAAAGTCGACATTGCTGAAGGGGAAATAGCTAAGTCTTCAACAATGTTATAATTCTGAGCAGCTCTCACATGTGGATTGAAAGCTAATTTCTGAAGTATACTTTAGCAGGCGGTTTGATTACTAAGTCAGGGTTGGGTTTCTTGATCTGTAGCGGATTAGAACCAGGAGGAGTCGTAGTTGATGCGTTTGAATTAGAAGATTCTGCTTCTTTACCACCAACAGGATTTTTACTACCATAATCTTGCGATCACGTCGCAATCCTAACATGAGACATCATCATAATGGGTTCTTCTGAAGCATTTGAGGAAGAACCAATCATCTTCCTATCTTTAGTAGGAAAAGGATCATTCAAGACAACAGGCATTTAAGAACCTTTAACGATTTTTGAAACCTCTACTCGACGTGGGTAGTCTTTGGTAAAATGATCTTCATCACAAATGAAATAAGGATAGCGAGGTTTTCATTTTTTGTCAGTAGATTCATTTTTATCTGTTTAATCTTTTTGATTTTGTTTGTTTTTCTTCTTCCCTTTCTTTTCACTACCGGATTTTGATTTGGTTGTAGATGATTCTATGACATGGATGTCAGCAAAAAATTTAGTGAGAGAATCTCCTGTCGGGCAATTAGGTAAAGTTATTATAGGAGAAGAATTATTTAAAGACTTCTTCTTGCGTTTAGTACTAACTGAACCAATCATACCATTAGCGGCATGAGACCCTGAAGGAGCTACAGTTATTTGACCATGTTTTGGATGATCAGGGATTTTTTCATGTAAAGTACCTGACTGTGTATAGACGAGGTCAAGGTACTGAGCCTGAGCAATGACTTGCTCTTCAGTGAAAACTCCTCCCTTAGCTACATCTTCAGTGATTTTGGGTAACAATAATTTAATGAACCATTCCGCTAAAATTTGATCTAGAATGAAAACTTTCACTAAACACCTTCCACATTGACATTCATGAATATGATCAGAAATATATGTGGACGTGCATTGTTTTAGTGAAGTTAATAGTTTTGTGCCATTGTCGTATCTGACAGGAAACTAAAAATCAGTTAAGAAAGAAGTGGCTAACTGATTGAAATTATAAAAGGAGGCTTGTGGTAACTTAATGTACCATTTGGCGGCAAGACCAATAAGAGTTCGTTGAAAAAGACGTAATCGAATTAAATCATCAATGATTGAATTAGATGCACACTAGAGGTGATAGGTCCTAACATGATTTGGCAGATCCCCTCCTGACTTACCCTTTAATATCGGGATATCACTAGGCCACTTACTAGGCATTAGCGGCCAATACAGAAGATAGTAAATAAGATCGTTCATAAGGCGCAACAAATTAGGTAAATCCAAAGTTGCAATAAATGGTAACTGATGATTAGGGTCGCGAAAGCCTTGAGTAACAAGACTAGCTCCAGGAGGAGGATATCCTAGAATTGTATTTGCATTAGGGATGTAATAACCTCATGGGAAACTAGGATTAACTGGAACAAACTGGGGTTGTTGAGGCTATTGGTAGGTATAGCTAGGATATGGTTAATACTGATAAACTGGGTTTTGTATAGTAGGATCGAATTGATACCATCCCTGGTACAGTTGGTAAGTGAATTGCAGTTGACTTGTGACAATCGTACTTGGACCAGTTTGTCTTGCAGGCATCTGGACCGAAGTCTAAATTGTAGGTCCTCATTGTGGCACAGAGCCTTGAGGAGTTTTCATGGATGCAGGGATAGTAGAAATCGGAGCTATAGATACCCCAGAAATAGGTGTGGTAGGTTGAACAAAAGTTGCAGCAGTTGCAACAGAAGTTTGAGGTAGAGTCTGAGATGAGCTAGACCTAGGTTGCTGAACTAAACCAGGTGCAGGGGTTTGAATAGTAGGTTGGATAGGTTGCTGGTTTGGACCAAAAACCAAAGGTTGTCCAGGTTGATTAGATAACTGCACGTTAGGTTGCATAGTCTATTGAGTTTGAGATGGATCCCACACCATATTCATTCCAAAGTATGGACCCATAAAAGGTTGTGCATATGGAGGACCATAACCTGGTTGAATGTAGGGCTGATAATTAAGCGGTACATTTCCAGCTCCTTGTAAAAATGATTGACGAAAAGGAGGTTGGAAACCTTGAGTTGGGTACTAACCTTGAGGTTGATAACCCTGAGGCACGTACTGAAATTGGCATTGAACTTGAGGTATGTACTGAAACTGGGCTTGACCTTGAGGTATGTACTGAATCTGGGGTTGATCTTGAGGTATGTATTGTCCCGAATGTTGCCCCCCAGGCAGTAACTGACTACCTTGTGGTTTCCCCCCAGGTGGTAACTAACTAACTTGAGGTTGCCTCCCAGGAGGTAACTGACTACCTTTGGGTTGCCCCCCAGGCAGTAAATGACTACCTTGGGGTTGGCCCCCAGGCAGTAACTAACTACCTTGAGGTTGCCCCCCAGGTGGTAACTAACTACCTTGGGGTTGAGGATTTGGAATACTACCAGACATCATAAGGATTTCTTCTGTGTTCAATGCTTGAGTTCCATTACTACCAGTTGATAACTCATGTTCAGTTGGTCGAGGAGATGCTCATGAAAAAGTACTAGTGAGTGACTGGTACCTTGAAGGAACAGAAGGACTGCCATATAAAAATGTTTCCAGTGATTGGGAAAACAAAGATGACTATCTTGACATGATTGATGGAGGATAATAACCTCTTGGTGTAGGATGAAAAGGGATTCAAGGTGGTGAAAAACTAAGACCCGGATTTTCTAAAAATTTTGTCAATGATACATACCAAGCATCACTCCTAAAAGGATTGTAGAATATTGATTCATGCTCCCTAAGATTTTAAGTCTTTTGGTTTTTAGGAAGATTTACGTCTTTGTTTGGACTAACAAGTTCTTCAATAGAAATGAGGCCAGAAGGAGGATTTTGAGTAATGATATTTCCTACCCTAGGTGAACCAGGACCACTAGAAGTTGGAGAAGCAAATCCTGAAGTTGAAGTAGTAGCAGGTTCAGTGTCAGGCTCAGAAATTTCAGGTTCTTCAGCTAATTGACTGGAAGGAGAAATACTACCAGTAACATCGGAAAATGAAATTGGCTCTTGAATATACTTTGTTGTTTGTATTTGAAAATTAGGATGAACAATTAAAGATGATTCTCTGCTTCTGGTGATCTAACTCTATTGTCACTAGGTGATACAAGAGCTCATAGCCCTTTAAGCTAGCCTGGTGTATACTCAGGAGGTTTCCCCCAAAGTCTATGAGATTGTCTCGGTAATTTAGCCACGATTAAATATTAATGAATCACACGCAAACAAATAAAATTTCAATAAAACCACCTAAAGTCTCTAAAGAAGGAAACAATTATATCACATGCCTAAAAATTCTAAGAGCTCAAACCATGCACAAACATTAACTTCCCGTCCTAAAAACACTAGTTGGTGATTAAATCCAATGTAGTAGAAGTTTAATACAAAAAGGGCGGTTCGAACAATTACCCCGACAACTTGCTTAATGAAATAGACTAGCACAAGTTTCTTCACAAAACCATCTCGAGTGAAGAGAACCCCCTAGAGAGTCCAAGTGAGTCTAGTCAACGTCTTCTCTAGGTATAGTGAGATCCTTCCTTCACTGTCACCTTAGGAAATAATCTTAAGTTTATGGACACTAAGGTTACCAACAACAACAAATACAACTGGGGGAATAGTCTACGATCCAATCTACGCACAAGGGCAGAGTAAAAAATCTCAATCCCCTTCAATGATCCTCGAGATGGTCAATCCAAGGTTTACCAACAAGTGACCCCAGGCTCCTCGACAATGGTTAGTCCGAGGTTTACCGTTTATAATACGTGCAAATCTTCTATCTTTCCCAATGAAACAGAATTGATTGTCTCAAAGGTTCAACCATGATCTCATGATTGAATCCTTTAAGAGAAGCTTCCCAAAATGTATCAATTACAATTGGATTTATTTCCTACCACAAGATGTATCTACTTCTTTGTTTTAACTATTTGGGAGAGTTAATTACTCCCTACTCCAAGATACTAGTCTAAACTATATTGGTGATAAGAGCCTAGAAATAGAAAAGATTACTAGATCAAATTTTATGAAGCGTTTCTTTTATGGGTTGTTCATTAAGTCAATAGGTATGGAAATGAATCTTTGATGGTGTGAAGACTCGACTCTAAACACACTAAAAAAAATGCACCTAAAATGATAGGCAACTCATTTTTCTTTCAATGAAATTCTAGCTAAAAGAAAGAGTTCGAGAATGCAATTCTTTAGGAAAGAATTATTTATTTCAACATGGAAATGGAAAGAAAATCTTTTGTCTTTTTCAATAAGAACTCAAAACGAGACTAATAATTAATTCTCACAATAAATCCCTTTCCCTTTTCAAAACTTGAAACTACAAAAAACAATTTTCTTCAAAAGAGATCTACAAGTTCTAGAAAAACACTCAAAACTACAAAAACTAATTTTGAGATCTAAAAACATTTAAAAATCTATTTAAATAAAATCTTCAATTCTTTTTTAGGACATTTTACTTAGTTGTTCAGTAAACTAAGGATTCATTTGTTCATAATAACAAACCAATCAAACAACATCCAGATATGTTTTATTTTGTAAAAATGAAATTCAAAACTTATAACAAAGTTTGTTCAAAGATTTGCAACGAGAAAACTAAATCTATTTCTCACAAAGGATATATTTTACAACCAAGCCAGACTCATCAAGAAGACAAAAAGACACCAGGGTGATCTAAGGTTTCTCAAGCTTCTAGTCTTGAGTCACTATAGAGACAAAGTGAAAACCACTTCAAGCACACAAAACTTCTAGAAAATCATTCAAAACAAAAATACTATTGGAACTCACTCACAAGAGATTTTTGACAAGAAAAATACAGATTTGGGTAGACACTAAGAATCCTAAATCAAACCTAAACTTAACTGGAAGAAGATATCTTAAGTTTTTCAAAAACAATTAATAGGGTCTGCAGGCTCCAGAAGCAACAGGTGTGGTCCCGCACTGTTTACTCAAGGAAAATGCGGAGATGTCCACACTGGTTTGTTAAGACAAAGTGCGGTCCCTAGAAAACTTCAAAAAAAAAAATACTTCAAGATTTTTGAAAGCTACCCAAG